>NDGN011452618.1:1572-15305 GCA_002564285.1 Tympanoctomys barrerae
AAAAAAAAAAAAAAATTAAAATGTTCCTTTTGGGAAATCTTGACAGGCTTTATTTAATACAAAAAGGCACTCTTTTAAGTTTTAACCAAAGGTTTATGTGATTAGTTCAGTGCTTTAGTAATGCCACTCTAGCTACCACATAAAAATACAGATTAGAAGATGGGCTGAATGAGTAAACATGTCCAAGTGAGGAAGCTGTTACCAAGGACAAGGTGTGAGTAGATGTGGATCTGATGTAAGGCAGTGTTTGTAGTAGAGAGCAAGCCAGGTGAGATTGAAGAAACAAGGCCTGAAAAGCAGAAATGTGCAGGGCTTGGTGCACAGGTTAGTGCAAGGCAGCAAGAGGTAAGGAAGCTGAGGTCACAACACACACAGCTAAGTAAGGGTGAGGGCATGATTTAGCCCAGGGTGGTTGCACGCACCTGTAATCCCAGCGTGCTAGGAGGCTGAGACAGGAGGATTGTCAAATTCCAACACAGCCTGCATAGCTTAGCAACTTACTGAGACCTTATCTCAAATTTTTTTAAGAAGCAAAATTTTCACTATGCAGCTTGGACTCAGAGTGATCTTCTTTTCAGTCACCCCAGCACTGGGATTACAGGTTTACACCCTTGGGGAGGGGCTGGAGTGGCCTGTGCCAGGGATTGAACCAAGGCCCCTGTGCTTGCTAGAACTTGCCTAAGCAAGTGCTTTAGTCCACTGCGCTACCTCACTGGCCCAAAGCAAAACTTTTTCAAAAGGACTAAAGATATAGCTCCAGCAAAGGGCCTGGGTTTGGTCCCCAGTCCCACAACAACAACAACAACAAAAAAACAAAGAACTCACTGACACTTAACTTACAAAGATGGAGAAGAAAAAGAGTTCAGCTCCTGACCTATTACCTCACTTGTATTTCTCTTCCCTTGAATATTTCTGCATGAGAAAGGAATAAACTTCAAATCCTTTCTATTCAGGAATGCTTCTTATGTCACTTGATATCATAAATTCCAGGTGGGTCAGTGACATTTTTAGACTTCTACATTGAAAGTTACCATTTTGAAATGAGCTGTGGCATACAGAGAACTTCTGTCTGATTTATTTCTTCACTCAGCCTGCCCATTAAACCTTCAGGAGCTTGTCATGAATTGGCACATTTGAAAAAAAATGGAAGTTTATTTTGCTACAGTTTTGTTCAGATTGTTCTCTCTGGAATAAATTGGAAATAGAAGTTAATACTAACTGTAGCTAATCAAATAGGAAGCAGATGGACACAATTTTTAACAGATTAAATAGACTGAATTAAATGTGTGCTGAAGAAGCAATGAAGTTATGCAATCAAAATCGGAGCCACAAATCTTAAGAAGCAACTGATGTCTTCTTGAAGATCTCATCACAATCCACGAGTGGTCAAGGACTCATCACAATCCACAAATGCACTTTCCACAGTACATTGAGCAGCTGTGTAGTAGGAAGAAGGTCAATACATGGAGCATACTCAATGCCATTGAACATGTCTGTATTATAATATGTTAACCGACATTATGAATACACCTCTTCATAAACTGTAATAATTATGACATCACCCAAATGCCATTTCCATTTAGTGCTTGTTCTGATCACTTGCCTGGATGCTGTCAGACCCATTCTTATACTTGGGTATTCTTTCATGAACTGGTTATAACTAGGTTGGTTCAGACAAGAGAGGTGATGTTGAAAAAGTGGAGCTAAGAAGGAGGAAGCAACTAGGACCTTTCTCCCTCTCTATGTCCTCTTTAGACAGCTTCTTGTCTGTGTCTGCCTCACTCTCATGCTTCCAGCTCTCACTGTCACCCACATCCACTGCCCTACTTTAGTCTGTGATTTCATTGCATAGCTGTGTCTTCAGGTCTCCAGCTGCCTCCTGGCCCACAGGCTAGCACCTCCTCCAGGTTCCAGCTCATTCTAGAGATCTCTGACTCCTAGGCTGTGGTGATACAGCCTCCTCTCTTAGTCCCTCTCTTCCTGGCACAACGTCACTTTCTTCCGTCTGCTGAGTTCTAGATTTTTTTCACCTTACCCTGTCTATTCTCAGCTCTCCTAACTCTGCCACAATTTGATCCCTCTATTAAATCCCCTCTTTCTACCCACCTGGAAAGGGCTCTCTATGTATCCAGAAAGATGGACCAGAGCTTATGTCAAAGGGACGTTTTGAGTTATGAGTCTAGGTTAGTGGCATTGATGCAAAGGGGAGATTCTGAGGTCAGGCTGAGGTAGGGGGAAATGTAGAGGATCTTTCGTTCAGAGGATATAACAGAAAAGAAGTGAGCCAAGGCCTTACTTAAATTGGCTGTTTCCTGCTGCCTTCCCTACCAGCTCCTCCAGCTTGTGATAGTCTAAGTGCTCAAAGTCTCACTGCAGCAAAAATGTACAGCACATTAACAGTTCTATTCTCCACATCTTTATGCTAAACATGCCCTAAGAGAAGAGTTGGCTGCTTCCTCTGAGAATAAAATTGAAAAAAGGAGAGACATTAATAAATTAATAAATTATTGAGAGCTAAATCAGAAAGTAAACAGCACCCTTTAAAAGAGATCTTTCCCTCCCTCTTGTAGGATAGAAAAGTGAGCTGAGCCAACCTTGGCTGACTTGCCTGAATCTAGCAGGTCTGGTTTTTTTTTCGGACAGGAGAAAGCAATACTTTTTTGCTAAATTCAAAAGACTTAGAACAGGCAGGCAACAAGCAAGCAGGAGAACAGAAGCAACAAAGTCTAGAACAGAAGCTGCCCTGTTGACTTTGAGCTAGCAGAGCTGCTCTTGAGTCATGGCTCTTTTGTCCATTGCCCTTGTGACTTTGTGCTGTGACTTCACTTAAACCCCAATGCCTCCGTTTTCTGAGCTATAAAAATGGGAGAAATGGCACCTATCTCTTTAGATGGTTCTGAGGATTAAATGCACATATTAAAAGCATTATGGGAGTACTGTGACTGGTCTCAGCAAGATCAAGGAAAGTAAAGAACCAAATGAATGTGAAGGCTTAGTCATAGTACTATTTATCTATCATTGGAATAAGGGGAAACCCTTAAAATGTTGGACTCTTGGGTCTCATGCCTTGAAATTCTGATTCAAAATGTCTGGATTTTTAATAGATTCATACACAGGGGCTATAAATGCCTTTAGACCAAAGATCCCATCACAAGAAATGCTTTCATTTTTATTTCATTCTCTGATATTTGCAAAAGTTCCTCTAAGCCCACTTTCCCTTTTCACCAGTGAATTTTCTGAATTTTAAAGTTGCTTTCCTAAAGTATCTTGTCAATCAGGGGAAGAGAAAGAAAGTCAAAGACATGAGACTTGGGAGAGGTTTAGCCTTTCACTGACTAGGTAGTATTAGACAAATTTCATCACTTGAAAGCTTAGTCTCATCATCTACAGAATGAGATAGTAGTATTTGTCTTATAATATTTTATCTCAGTGTATTGGTTACTTTTTCCCTTGTTGCTGAGACAAAATATTCAGCACCCAAAATTAAGGAAGGAAAAGTTTATTTAGCTCAGTTAGTGGAGATTTCAGTCCACACTTATCTGGCTCTAAGGCAGAGTGGCATATGGGAGAGAGAAGCTGCTCATGGCAGTGGAAAACAGCAAAGAGCAAAAGGGAGGAGTAGTGGCAACAAGGGCTGGAGAGAGCAAGTCTGTCTCCCTTATCTTATATTCAGGTTATCATCCCCAGACTTGGTGTAGCACTCATACCCATAATCCTAGCCCTGGATCATGAATTAATCACAAACTCTAGAAGTTGGCTCCATTACTGCTTGAGGCTTTGTGGGGGGTGGGGGGGGAGGACAACTAGACACAAACCATAACACTTGGGATCAATGGGAAAAAAAGGATATGAAAGCATTTTAAACAATAATAAGTGTTACACTAATGTAAGTTGTCTCTATGCTGTGAAGGTGATATGATTTCAGTCTTAATTTAATAAGGAATAAACAAGGAAGAATTTATGTTTACTTGATATAAACTGTGTGTTATCTAAAAGCCTACTTTTCTCACTATAAAGAAAAGTGTTAGTAAACTTTTCATTTCAGTCAAGTGCTTATCCTACTGAGCCATCTCCCCAGCCCCCTAAACTTTTCATTTCAATTCCGTGACTTTTCACTCATTTTGGTTATTAAAACATCTTAATTGAATTCTGGTTAGTCTTGCCTATCTTCAATTATATAATCAGCCCAAAGCGCTGTCCCTGAGCCTGGTGTAGGCTGCTCTTATGGTACTAGTAGCGTGGAGTGAGGAGTGGCTATGCCTGCACCTCTGACCCTGTCTCACCCTACCCTTGCTTCCTTACCTTGGGACAGGGAGGGAGAAAAGCAATGTTTCCTTATATCCTACCTCACAGTGCCATGGTGACATGGTTCCCCTCCTCACTGGTGATTTGGCCACTTCCTTCTGTGAACTGTTGTGTGTAGAACATTTCCCAGGTAGCCCTTTCCTTTCTCATTCTTACAAAAACTGGTGGATCCTGGCTGAAAGAATGACAGCTATGTCAATTCTGATCAGAAAACTTGAGGGTCCAGTGGGACATCCCAGATTCCTGTTTCTCTTGCCATAGCAATCACCAGTGTTCCAGGAGCCTCGGCTTCCATTAGCCTTGATTGCTGGAAATGCCTTTGATGGAAAGGAAGAGTGACACATGATTTTGAAACTTTAGAGGCTTTTGGACTGGCACTCAGCATAATGGAGGCTACGGTGAATAAAACAAGGGTATATGTGGAAACCAGAGTATACAAAGAAGAATTCTCTAAGATAAGCCAGCAGCTCCATTGAGTGAAAGCTCAATGAATAAGCAGTGTGTTAAACCACTCTCATATTAGTACTCATGAGATAACTCAGGGCAAACCATACTACATTTGACCAGAGATAAAAGGAACAATTTTGACAGCTACATTTATGAATGGTGGTCATCCTCCCCACTTACTTAAAAGTCTGTGGCCAGGGATACTTCACTGTGAATGCCCAGTTCTCATGCGGTGAGTGCTGGTGGAGGAGGAATTCACATGTTGGAAGCTCAGTGTTATTTTATGTGGAGAAACTGATGAGTTTGGTTGAAGGACTAAAAAGGTTTTCTTTTTAACACTAACTTGCAACATTTGATAAAATTATAGAATCATTTTAATAATTTGAAAAGACTATTTAAAAAGGGAATAAAATTTAATAGATTGAAAAGACAAGCCACAAACTGGGAGAAAATATTCATAGCATACATATCAGCATATAGAATCGTGAACTCATAAAATGTAACAAGAGAAAACAAACAACTTAGTTTAAAAATGGGCAAAAGATCCGAAAATATACAGAGAATTAATAAACATATAAAGGTGATCAATACCCTCTGTCATTAGGTAACTATAAGGCAGAGCTAGAGTGGGATACCAATACACACATTAGAATGGCATAAAAACTGAACAGTAAATGCTGCAGATGCTATGGGACAACAGGAAATCCTTCTGATTGCTGGTGCAAATGCAAAACATCACAGTTACTCTGGAATATGGTGTAGCAGTGCCTTGCACGACTCAGTTTTACCATGCAATGCAGCACTCATGTTCCCACATATTTTCTAAAATGAATTCAAAACCTGTGTAAACAGAAACCTTCATATGAATGTTTATAGAAGCTTTATTGATAATTGCCAAGAATTGGATGAAAATAAGGCATTCTTCTATGGACATGCATATACAATGGAATGGTACTCAGAGTAAAAAAAAAAAACAGGAAAGAAAGAAAGAAATTAACTATCAAGCAACAAAATGATTTAGAATGCTCTTAATTTTATACTGCTAAGTATCATTGTTAATTTTCTGGGTCAATATAGCCAGGCCAGGGAACCTAGACATTTGACCACTAATGATTGTTTTAATATTGTAATTCTTAGTGTGTTGTGGAGGCAAAAAATGACTGCTTGGGCTAATAATGGAACCTGAGGAAAATGATATCTACTGTATATTATAGAAAAGTACTTCATAATTAGGAAGATTCATCACTGCCATCAGATTGACTATGGGGTCATGGGCAGATTAACAATACTGGGTTTATATTTTTTCACATCTAGAAATAGTTAAATGTCATGAAAATTAAATGATAGAACACATGAAAAATGAGTGCTGAGAATACACACATTCTTAGTATTGAATGATTTGAAAATGGCAGAGATATAGACATATAGATGATGCCTAAAGAAAATAAAGTTGGGGGGAAGGAAACAAAAAAATAACCTATTTGAGACTCTGAGGGATAAAGGCAGTTTTTTTAAAAACTGTGTTCAATTGCTATAATTATTACTTTCAGCAACCTAAGGCTCAATATTCAGGTTAGGGAGAAAAGAGTAGAATCCTTAAAAAATAGTTGTGAATCATATAGAAACTTCCTTTTTCACAGAAAAATGCAGAGAGAGGTAACCTATCTTACTAAATAGTCAGTAAAAAGAGATGACCAGAACACAAAGCACTCTGAACAAGTTCTAGAATAAAACTCTAAGAGCAAAGTTCATATATCACCTCAGTGTCCACCTTTACTTTAAATAGTTCTCAATAAAAGATCCAGTCCAATCAGTTTGAGTGATTTTGGAAGAATTCTGTATTCAGCACAGTTTAACTTGAGTCTTTTACAACATATTTTCCTCCCTGATGTGAATGATAAGCCAAAGAAAAGCTGAGGAGCCAGGTAACATGCCCTAGTTTCCTCAACAAAGGCTGAAAAACTTTAATTGTCTTAAACAAAGAGTCTTTTGCCCTGGATTTTCTGGAGGACCTCTATTTTAAGCAGCTTCCCTTGTTCTGTTTCAAGGACTTTTTTTTGAAGCCTTGATTTTTCCTGGATGCCAAGCTATAGAAAGTCATATGATAGGGGCTCAATGAATCTACTGCATCAGGTCTTATATTTAAAATGCTAAAGAAGACCTCATGTTTCAACAAAGAATACTTGGAAAAGCATGACCTCATTTGACTGGGGACAGAATGAAGAATGATTTGTCCCAAGTCTCACAAGTGGCATGCAATAAGAGAAGGTTTCTATCCAGAGTCTTGTGACTTCTGATATTGCATTTTCAACTATTGCTTTTCATTTCTATGTCCTTGAATCTTAGCATCCAAGTAGTTCGGGTTTGAGAAAATTTCATTCCAAAAGTACTGGTCAAGGAGGCAAATTTAATTTAAAGAGGAATAACATCTAGTGAAAATCTATTGAGTATTTAAGTTAACACTCAACAATCAATGACATTCTTATACACAAACAACAAACTCAATGAGAGAGAAATTAGGGAAAGCACACCTTTCACAATAGCATCCAAAGCAATGAAACACATAGGAACAATGTAACAGAGGAAGTAAAAGAGCTATATACTGCAAATTACAGTATTCTGGAAAAGGAGATTGAAAATTATACCAGAAAATATAAAGCTATTTCTTGGTCAGTGATAGGAAGAACCAACATTGATAAAATGGCCATACTACCAAAATTGTTGTACAGATTTAATACAATCCCAATCAAAATACTATTAGCGTACCTCACAGAACTAGTGGAAACATTCCTGAAATTCATGTGGAACCAGAAGAGACCCAGCACAGCAAAAGAAATTCTGGGCAACAAAGGCAAGATGAGAAGTATTAGAATTTCTGAATTAAAATTATATAACAAAGCTACTGTGATAAATTCAGTATAGTACTGGAAAAAATAGACCTGAGGATCAGTGGAACACAACTACTAACACACTCAGCCACTTTATCTTTGACAATAAAGCCAAAAATGTTCAACAGAAGAAAGATAACCTCATTAATAAGTGGTGCTGAAAAAAAACTGGCTCTCTGTATGCCGAACTCTAAAACTAGATTAATATCTATCATCATGCACTAATCAAAGTAAAAATTGATCAAATACTTAAATAATAAAACTGAGACACTCAGTCTATTGGAAGAGAAAATAAGCAGAAATCTTATAAGCAAAAGAGCAGGTGTAGGCAGAGAATTCATGAACAAAACTCAAACTGCATGGTAAATACTTCAAAGTATCAACAACTGGGATCTTGTCCTATTTTAAAGATTTGTACATCAAAAGAAGTCACCAACAGAGTGAAAAGGCAACACACAGATTGGAAAAATGTTTTAATCCAGTGTCCCTCAGACAATAGACTTCTATCTTGAACATACAAAGAACTGAAAAAAATCAGGCCTCCCAAATTCAAAGACCCAATCAAAAAAATGGTCATCTGAGATAAATATACATTTCTCAGATGAGGAAACACAATTGGCAAATAAATACATGAAAAAATGTTCAACATCCCTGGTCATTTGAGAAACGCCAATTAAAAAAACATTGATTCCATCTCACCCTGAAAAAATGACTGTTATCGATAAATCAACCAGTAACAAATGCAGAAGGGACTAGGGCAAAAAAGAAACCTTTCTCCAATGTTGCAGACTGGTACAACCACTGTGGAAATCAGTGTGGAGGCTTCTCAAAGAACTATGATTAGAGGTCTCATTCAACCCAGCCATTTCCTCTTTGGGTATTTTCCCGAAAGAATAAAAAAATCATACTGCAGCAAAATATGTGCACCCATGTTTATTGTAAAACAATTTGTAATAGCTAAACCTTGGAATCAACCTAGATGTCCATCAACTGAGGAATGGATAAAAAAGATGTAGTATTTGTATATGTTGAAGTACTACTCAGCCATAAAGAAGGATAATCTTGAGAGTTTTGTAGGTTAATGGATGCAACATGAGACCATATTCACTAGTGAAATAAATCAGACTTACATCTGTAGACATCATCTTGCTTCCCTGGTGTGAGAATCTGAAAGAGTAAGTAAATTCTCGAATGCACAATAAATAATGTGAAACAAGAAAAAAATATTAAAAAAGAAAAAGGAGCCAGAATGGGTAAAAGGGAAAAGGACAGTAGGACAAGGGAAAGAATACAAGTCAGTTATACTCTTAGTATCTCTTAGTTCATTAAAAATGAATGATTGTATTATTACCAAATTGGAGAAACATTTATGCCCATATCTTGTAACATGAGCAATAACTTTAAAGATCACAACATGTAATGTCTTACCTATTATTTTTCTAATATTTTGTTATAAAATTTTGTTTTACCTTTTTTCCATAAAACAAAAAAAAATTAAAAGAGGATTTAAAAATATCAGAATGGGTTCAAGCTCAGGAAATTCTGATTTTTTACTCTCATAAACAACCACTGCGCTGTGATTCTGTTAAACTATGGTCCCAACTTCTCCTGTGTCACAGGCCTACTTGCTTTCTTCTTGTCTTCCTCCTTACCCCAATATGCTCATCACTACAGGGCTAAACCCTCTCCACTTTCCTCTCTATTCCATTTCCCTCTCCACTCTCCCCCTCTCTCTCAGGCTGTTCTCCTAATTGCATCCTCAAAAGGCCAAGAACCAATGCTATGATAACAGCATTTTTCTGTACAAAACTGTCTCAGGACACTTTATTTGCAGCAAATGAAGGTAAGCAAGAAGAATGATGCAATCATAAATTATAAATGCTAATGTTTTGCCTTTCTTCTCACTTGAGAGATATAAATCTAGCCCTAAATCTCACTCATTTCTGAATTTCTCATTTACAGCTTCTGGTTTCTGTCCCAGATGATATCACAGGGGCACCGTTTCACTATATATCTCTGGCTTTGTGCTGATAAAGGCTCCGTACTCTCCTGAATCTATGAATCCCCTATTTCTAACATTTATCCCTCAGATACTCTCTAAATTTCTACTGGTCATTTTCAGATTAGAATTTCTTAAAAATGGCTGTAATAATACATATTTCATCTTCTATTCTCTTGTTACAGTATGAATTGACTTGCTTCTGTCAGAAAGCAGGGTCAATGTTCTGTGCCCTTGATCCCTGGAAGACTTTGTAAACCATCTCAATCCATAGACTATCATGAAAATAGAGACAATGCAACTTCCACTTTTCTCTTGGGCGTCTCACATTGGGGAAGCCGCAGTCATACATTTAGGCCTATGGAGAGGCACTGAGGCCTCCAGCCAGGATCCAGCACCATATTTATTGCCAGGAATGTGAGTGACTCACCTGGGACATAGACCCTGAAGGCTTGAGCCTTCAGATGCCCCCAGCAGATGCAAGACTGCAACTTCACAGGACATTCAGGTGAGATTTCTACATCTGATCTCTTCCCACATTTCTAATCAACAGAAACCACAAATGATAACAATATTATAGAAGCTCGTAAATTTAGGGCTGATCTTATGTAGCAATGAATAAATAAAGTAATTGTCAACACCAAAACTTGTCCAGATTTATTGTTGTGCAAATCAATCCAGATTTATTTTAATCCACCTTTTGGAGGAATAAAGTATTTTCAAAAGGGTAAGATCCTAACTGGGAGTATGTTTCTCTTATTGCCCAAGGAAATAATCAGCACTGGGTCCAAAGAAACATTAATGAGAAAGGATATTCAGTCTACTCAAAAATTAGATCTCCTTTCAGTCTTGTTTAAGAATCTGCTTCAATTAATCTGGTTGCTGGGGCAAGATTTTAATTCTGTGGGTGAGTAGGAGCATTCACTCATGCAGGTGAGAATTTGAATCTTGCTCATTAGATCCCTGATTGGACTCGGTATCATTCTGGGACGGTAATATCCACACTCTGTTTCTTTCCTTCTGTAGTAGAAGAAACTTCCATGTGGCAGGAATGGGCAAGGGAGAGGTTCTGGAAGACTGCTCCAAAAGAACCCATGGGAGTCTAGCAATATCATGATGATGCTCCAAGGCCAGAGAGAAATTTATGTTGCTTCAAGCACACACACTGGATGAGCAACTGGCAAGAGACAGGCAAATCACTGAAGGAGAGCTGAGGTGCACTATCTGGAAGAATTAGACACACTGTGGGAAGATTGTGACTTTCCACATAGGGTGTTTGCTCTGCAGGGATGATCAAAGTGCAGGAACCCAATTTTGCCTTTCTGTATTTTCCTCCCTTCTCCTGAGGACTCACCTGTCTTTCTTTGGCTCAGGACCCTACTATGTACCACCTAGGATGTCTCTTGGAACACAAGAAAGGAGAATGCCTTTTTGAAAAAAATTAGATCTGACAATTTTATAAGATTCCAACTTCCATATGAAACTATTTCCTTCCTTTGAACTGAAAACAATGAATGGCTGTTTTGGGAAGTCTCACTTGAAATGTTTTTGAAACTTGACCCCTTTTATCTGCAAAAAGTGAGGAATTATTCAGGTTTCCTTAAGCCATGGGAGTTATTAGAAACACAAATTTGGAAACATACAAGACAGCAAAATTGGTATGGATTTAGCTCTCAAAACAGATATTTGTGTAAGAAGCCTAGCATTGCCACCACAATGGCAGAAAATTTAATTTTCCTCATTTTGAAGAAATGGAAAAACAGAACTGTGGGACCCATGGAGATCCAGCAATCTTGGAAAAGAGGATGCTGATGTTCTCAGTTCAGTGCCTAGAGGCCAAGCTCCCCAGATTCACTCAGAGATGCTCGTGGAATGCAGTCATCTAGGACTGGCCTTCCAAGGCCACAGCACATGGGCCTTGCTCTCCAGACATGTGTCACTGCTGCCACAGGCTGCCTCTCCCAGGTGCTCCACAGCAGGGCACACTCTGCTCTTCAGTCCCTGCTGCCAACCTCTGTCCTTTGGCAAAGGCACCCAAAGTGTGGCTGGGAAGAGTGCTCAGTCAGCCATGGGTTTAGGTAATACAAGGGAGTCTGATCTACAGAAGACATGAAAACAGCAGTTAATTTTATAAGTATACTTTTCAACATCACCCTGCCGGCAACTTAAAAATACTCATCCCTCCCAGATGTGGTGACACATGCCTGTAATCCCAGCACTACAAGAGGCTGAGGAAAGACTATCACAGGCTTAAGCCAGGCTCAACACTTACAAGAACAACAACAATAATAAAACATGGCAATTCATTTCTGTCGAGGGCAGACCATCTTCACTTATCCTTGGTCTGTGTCTGCCTTTTGAATGATGAGAACGTAACCTTTTACCTCTCTTATGTTGCAGTAAAGTTTTTCAGTCTTCTGTATATAAAGAGCATTATAACATGGAATCAGCAAGAATAGAAACTAAAATACATCTAGTTTGGGGATGAGAATCTTAATGGTCCAGCTAATCCTCACTGTGCTCATGGTGTGAAGCTCTCACACTTGGCTATTCATTACTGATCCAATAAGTGGTGGTGTATGGTTATAACATGTCCTAGTGTTGGCCTGTGTAGAAGGAACTTCATTTAAATAGGAGGTGGGTATGCAGATACATTGTATTAGTCCATGCATCAGAATTTCAATTTGCTGAATGCCTTTCAAGGTGGGCAGATGTGTGAGAGTCGATGGGGCATGTTAGCATGGCATATGGTCTTGAGCTCTCTGAAATGCCTTCCCATGTGGCTCTGGAAGCTGAATAAGTCCATGCAAGGTCAGCATTTGGGACCACAACCCAGCTATAGATTTGATAAGAAAATTCTTTAGGCCTCAAATACCTTGTCTAGAAAGGAAGATTAAAACATTAAGACTTCAGAGGATGCCTGTAGGGATAACAAAAAATACTAAGTGATTTCAGTAGTAGAGGATATTTATCTGTTTCATAGCTTGAGGTAAATACATGTAGTTTATTTCATAGTTATTACTTGCTTAAGGTGTCATTCAGCAAGGAGGAAAAATTGAATTTAAAGCAGTGCAACTCAAAATGCAGTCCACAAGCCACATCATCAACATCCACTAGAAATTTGTTAGAAATAACCTTGGTCGCTTCAACTAAAAGAGATTTTGGAGCTATTTATTACTGCAGCACTCCCCAACTATACTCACTGATATAACTATGAGTCATGACTCATGGCATGGACCAAAAATAGTGCTTCAAGAAAAGTTATAGCTCTATCTGTATATATAAGAAAAAGAGAAAGGCAGAGAATCAGTAAACTAAACAAATTGGTAAGTGAATTAGAGAAAAATGACAATAAGAACCCCACAAAATTCAACTGATCCATAACGCTGAAAGTGATTTAAGTGAAAAGACTACCCATGTCAACACAACTGTAGTGAGGCTGCCCAAGAGGCTGACCAAAAAACAGAGAAGCCACGAATGTGATGAAGGTCATTTGGATTGGAAAGGAACTGCATTGATAAGGATAAGGAAAATCGAGTACTCAAAAAGATAAGCAAAATCTCAACTGCCTAAAAACATTGTTGTCACCGTCCAGCTCAGGTCTGTTAGCTGTGCCTGGTGACACTCCACCAAATGTTGACATGGGCTGCAAATCGCCCCTCTGCTGCTCAGTAGGGGCAGACACCCCCACCCTCACCCCCTAGGAGCAGTCAGCACCAGGAGGATCTGAAAGAGGCATGTGGGTGTCAGGATTGAAGGTCTTTCAATTTTCTCTCTTCATCTTGTCACCTGGAATATAACCCTGTATTTCTCATGCTTGAATTTTTGGATTTGGTGTACTAGTCATGATGGGCTGTGTGGTGGTAATGAAAACCTGTCACAGGACTGCTTACAGTGCATTACCATTTTATAGAGCTTAAAAATAACCAAAAGAAAGGCAAATCATTATTAAATATATACAAATAAGATAATATTATTTTATAACAAGCAGGGAATAATAAACAATATTTAGGAAAATAACTCTAGGGTGCTGGTGAGATGGCTCAGTGGTTTAAAGCACCTACTTGGAACAGGCTTGGCAAAGCACAGGAACC
>NDGN011452621.1:0-13494 GCA_002564285.1 Tympanoctomys barrerae
CTGAGTTACAGGATGTCACAGCAGAAGTTCTCTTATGTCCTGAGTCCTCACTGATCTTGAAAGGCTATGCCCAAACTATTTGCTATCCTTGTAACCCCCCCCTTTTTCTCTAATTTTTGTTCTGTAAACTTTAGTTATAAAACATCCAGAAGAGAAGCTTAATGATATTTTTACCCTGTAACAGAGATAGTTGAGGTTAACATCACTATCTGTCTGAATATCAAACACCTTAGGCATAATATAGAACTGCTATTTTCCAACACCCTTGGATATTCTAAACTTTAAATCCTTATAGAATATGAGAATAAAACCAAGTACCCATTTTTACACAGAAATATAGAAATTGAACCATATGCAGCATTGCAGCAGGACAGTCCTATGACATTTTTTTCTTGTCTCTTGTTTTCTTTCATTGCCTTTTCATTTACAAACATTTAGTTTATTTTTATTTTATTTTATGTTTTTGTGCAGGGTCTCACTACACAGCCCAGACTCATAGTGATCCTCCTTATTTCTGTGTCCTTAGTGCTGGGATTACCGGCTCATGCCCCTGTGCCAGGACACCATCCCTGGCTCAGTGAGCCCAAAGATGGGACTGGAAAGGCATGAAGAGCCAGGGATCAAAACCTGGCCCCTGTGCTTACCTAAGCAAGCGCTTAGTCTGCTGAGCTATACTACTGGCCCTACAAACATTTACTTTAAAGAGAGTATAGCAATAATTGATATGACATTAGAAGCAGCATGCATCTAGAAGACCAAAATGATAGGCATTTCAAGCATGGTTTCAGTATGACACATTGCTGTCACCAGTGCAGTTGCCCAGCTCACAGACATCAGCATATACAGCTTAGTCAGGGTGCGAACTCTACCCATCAACTGCCATTTTCAAAACCCTGATGGAGATTCTTAGGACCACTGCCTTAACCATCTTGTTTATAAAAATGTGTGGGTTTGCTCCTGCCATATTTTCTAACTTTTCTCCTTTCTATCTTTGTTGTTTAGTCCTTAAGTACTCACTTCATTAAGTTAAATTTAAATCAAAACAATTTTAAACATGAGTCTTGTGGTGAACCAAATACAGTTCCTAAATTATTTTTGAAGTTTTAGTAACATTTTTCTAATGTTCCTCAAAATAAAGACATAACTACCAAGCTAGGTGTGTTTAAGGTCACCCTACATATTCTCCAGGGCCAGCTTTACCAAGAGAAATAACCTAAGGCAGATTGTCCCTTCAATACACTTAAGGGCAAACAGCTTTCTTATTCTAAACCCAAGAAGAAACTTGATTTGCCCCACGTTTTGTTTCACCAGCCTCAGTTCCAACAAGGTTTTTAGACAGAGTTGGCATCCAGTGTTCTCTTCAGCAAGGATACTCTATGACTTTTGTCACTATTCTGATTTTCCAAGCACCACTATTCTCTTGAATAAATTCAAGGTCATTCTAGAAAAACTCTTTCAGATTCCATGTGGATCCTGCTTTCTGAGACTGAAATGCATACAGGCACAAAAGAAATATGCTGCAGGCAAACACTGTGGAAATATCTTTGATTATTTTAATTGCAGGTTTCTGCAGTTAGCAAAAGGAATAGCTCTATTGTTCTATAACACAATGGGGTGGCCATAGGAAATAATTTGATGTATGTTTCAAAATGTCTTAAAGAGAGAATTTTAAATGTTCTCAATATACTCAAATTAAATGTTTATATTGATCAAAATGCCAATTACATTGATTTCATCATTACATATTGTATCCCTGTGCCAAAATGGCACAACATGCTCATAACATGCAATTACTGAATGCCAATTAAAAATAAGGCAGTTACAGAAACAACACACCAGAGTGGAAATTCATGAGCTAATATCAAATGACAGCAGCAAAATTAAATCCATATCTTACTTTTGCTTATATAAATTCCTTCTTTGCTTACAAATGTATTAGTGAACATAAATCCTTGCCTTTATTCGTTATTGTTACAATTAAAGGGTATACACTTTAAATTTTGTGTATTATCAATTTTTGTCTCCATAAAGACTGATAGATCTTCAATAAGAAAATAAGGAGCCACCAATGAACTTCAGTTCTTCAAATTACTTTTGTTTTCAAGATAAAGTGGCAAAAAACAATCTATTAGAATGAAGAGAAAAATGAGTCTTTTAAGAATTAGCACTACACGATATTTCTTTACCAGGAGAGAGGTACTGGATCTTATTCTATCTTCTCTGGTGATTTTTTGCTAATTACTCTTGTCACCACTATTTTATCTCTAGGATTTAAGAATAAGTGGTAGAATAAGGCTTGTTATTATACTGTGAAGCTTAGGTGAAAAAAACCGTGAGTAAAAAGACAAAGTTTTACACACACTTTGTAAATAAAAGAATAAGTAGGACACAATATATTTTCTATTTTTCCAAGAGAAAGTGACCATTTGGTACAGGGGCTCATTACACAGCTTGGACTCATAGTGATCCTCCTGTTTTCAGCTTCCCCAAAACTGGGATTACAGGCATGTACCACCATGCCAGGACTCAGTCTCTGACTCAGTAGCCCTAGGGGCAGGACCAGTGAGGCATGTGGGACCTGGGATTGAATCCTGGTCACTGAGGTTTCCAAAGCAGAAACTTAGTCTACTGAGCTATCTCACCAGCTTTTCTTTTGGTATTCTTGAATGTTCTCATTTCTTCTCTTGCAGGTTGTCACTAGAGGAAGGACAGCATTGTGGCATCTTTATCCAGGAACACACCTCCAGAATATACTCTTCACAAGGTCTAGACACAAAGGATGGAAATACATTTGTAAGAGGCAATTCTCATTCCTCATATTTCTAGAATTTGTCCTCTGAGTTATACATTTTTCTAAGTATGTGAGTACCCTCAATTAATTCATATTGGATCACAGTTTACTTTACTTTAGGTACTGTGTTCTCAATCTGAGGGCTTCATAAGTACATTGGAGTAACCCCAATATTCATAGCACAGAATCAAATGTTTATGATGGTGATGTGGAAGGGTTAAAGGACAACACAGACCTTGAAGTACTCAGGAGTTGGGGAAAGAAAATCTTCAGTTTTTGGAGTTGGCATTCGTTACTTTTCTTTCAAAATGGAAGTTAGAAGAATTTCTTTCTTGACTAGATTGGAAAAGCATGCTTTAATGGTGAGTGCCTTTACATTCACTGCCAACAAGAAATTGTGGCACTAGGATGATACTGTGAAATGAAACAATAGTCTGTAGGAGTATCCTCAGCAAGAGAAAAGACATACTCCCAGGAAATTTAAGCTTGGTCAGGCATAGGTTGCAGCTGCTACAGGATTATCTTCATCCCAACTGGATGGCCCTTTGCTTTTGTTTGAGAAAACATTGTAATTTCTGATGGTTCTTGCAATCATGGAAGCAAGCTAATGACCTTTGCTAAGGCATGATGAAAAGTGAATTGGTGAAGGCATCAGCACAAATCACGAATCATGCTGGGAAGGCTTTAAGACCCTCAGACTCTACCATGAGTTTTCCTTGCTTGGGATCCTGCTACTTCCATCTATGTTCCCTCTTGGCCCCAACATCCAGTGTTCACAAATTTACTTAGGGGATCAGATTCACTCCAGGTTTTTAGTGTTGACATCTCATTAATTTACAGGTAGAGGATATCATCTTTTGACTCTTTTGTAAAACCCCTTTTTCTTCATTTATTTATACTTATATTTTTCTGTTTTCCTTTTCATGACATTTTGTGTCCATTTTTTCAAAGTACAGAAAGGTGCCTCATGATAACTGATATGATATTCACTACTCAACATTTCACATAATTCCTATATATCATTGATATTTGTAAGCTGAAGTGATGATAAAATACAACAGTAGTAGTGGTTTGTAGGCCTTCCTACTATGCAAAAATTACTTTTATTTTCTAATAACATATTGTTTGTAAAGAAATAAATCTTTATCAGTAGATTAACAGGTATTTGACAAAATCTTCTCACACCTTATTTTATAGTGGAAACTGCTTATTAAAATCTAAAGCTGAATTTCTCGGGAGAAAAGTTTGTAAAGCTGTAGGATTACACAAAAGTCTCAGCTGAACTTTAAGTCCTATTTTTACAGCAGTTGATATTTTTCTTTAGAAATGCTGCTTTGTGTTATGTCTATTAGTATTATTACACATTTCAGAGCATTAGAAAATCGAAGCACCACAAGTATTAAGGAATACTGTTTATACTTTTAAATTTTTCTGATATTTATTATTCTGTAGCGTCTCATTACATTATTTAACTTCTATAATCTGTTACTCTTACAGAATAAGGAATATGAAAGCATTTTACACATGGAATATGACCATATACCCAAAAGTTATTATGAGTTATATCTCTGGATTTTCTTAAATTTAATACTATTCTTTAGTCCAATTAATGGTAGAAATTACTGTAGTTGTACTTGCATTTATACTTAATTTTAAAAAGATGCACATTTTGTATTGACTCTTAGTTTAAATGTGAGAAAGCTTTAAAATTATTTTATCTCAAACCTTTACCTTCTAGTGGTAAAAACAAAACACAGTAAAATAAAATGATTTTAAAGCATTTCATTGCAGAAGTGGTAATATTTTTAAAAATGACTCTGAGCTTAGACATTTCATGGCTTTATCCCCAGTCCAGTAAGTTCTACCCTGGGATCAAACTGTGGCCCTTTGAATATGCAAAATATGGAGTGGAAAATAGAGCACCTACTGGGTAAAGAAGGAAGAACAGAACTAGAAAAGGGTACAGGGCATGGCATATGTTTGTCCAGACTGAATAAATTAGCTGGAGTAGAACAAATACTATGGAAAAACATAGTCCTATTTTCCTGGCTCAGCTTCCATTTGTATTGATTTCCCCACCATTGTTTTTAATAGCTGCTCTCAGTCCAACTTTTGATGCTATGTAAAAATCCCCAATATAAGATAACTTATAAAGGTAAGAGAATTATTCTGGCTCATGAGTCTGGTGTCTGCCAAGTTGGAGGTCAGGCAGTCATATCTTTCAAGGACCTCACACTCTTTCAACTCATACCATGGGACAGAAGAGTAAATTGGATTTATTGATGGAGGGAAAAGGCAGCAGATCTCCCCAAGTAACCCATTACTAGGAGAAAGATATTAATCCTCTCATGAGGGCTCCATTCCTACCCATAACCAAGATACCTTCTACTGGACTCCATTACTCACAGGGGCTCAGTAAGGAGTCAAAGTTCCAACTTAGAAACTATTGCAGGACACATTGAAATCACAGCATTCCCGATGTAATGCATAGAATTATACCAGGTTTACATAGTAAATTACAGGGTCATCTGGAAGAAAATATGCAATTGAGTAGGACCAGGAAGAGGGCTAGATAGATTCAGAGCAACTAAGTTAAAGAATCTTACAAATAAAAATAAAAAGGTGGGCAAGGCATACCACGGTAGTAACACAGGGCTCAAGGTATTGATTGAAGCAATCCTTGGTCATATTTCATTCACTGGTTTCATTCACATGGTTTACACTTCAGACACAAATAATTTAGATTTTAAAGAAAAAAACATGACTTTTTGTTATTTGTTCCTTTATTCTCTTAGCTTGCCAATCAATTCAAAAGTATGTACTTGTTATTAGAAGTAGAACTCACTAATGAAAGTTTGCAGCTAGGAGTCCTGGAGTAACACAGGGCTCAAGGTATTGATTGAAGCAATCCTTGGTCATATTTCATTCACTGTATCACAGGAATCAGTCTTGGAAGAAAAGTTGACTCTAATATTTTAAGAATAATAATTTTATGTATTTTTAATGTACTCCTTATAATTTTCCATAAATACCTATACAATATATGCTGCTGCAGGGCAGGGGAGATAGTCTGGCAGTCTGAGCACCTGCATGGCAAGCATAAGGACCTGGGTTCAATCCCTGGTACCACATGCTGCATCAGGCCTGGAACCACAGAACAATCTACTGACCACCAAAACCACGTGTAGTGGCACATGCCTGTAATCCCAGTGCAGGGGAGGCTGAAACAGGAGGATCACTAGGCATCAAGGCTGCGTGGCAAGACCCTGTTCCCAATAAGTAAATAATTTTTTAAATTTTAGAAAAATACATGCTGCTGAAAATTAAATGCCACCAACTATAAATTGTACCATGAATTAATGTGCCTAATAAGTAAAAATCTAAACTATATTAAAATATTTTCTTATCACTTGAAATTTATCTTTATTGAAAAATCACTTTCATACTTATAAAATTTAGAATATCACCCATGTGGCTATCACGTCACCTAGGTAGATGTCTAATGTACTGCTCAAGCTTCTCTTAAAATTCCTTCATGATAACCAATTTTGAAAAATCATATTTGAACCCAAATCATTGAATTTTTTTTCTTCCTGAACAGTAACATCTTTTATGGGTATTGTGATAGAATTACAGCATTTCTTCAAAGATGCTCCCTTCCACAATTAGCTTCCAAGCTGTCAGTGCTCTTTCTGGCCATTTTGATCTGTATACAGAAGCTTTAAGATTGAAGTCATTACTACGGCACAGCTGTTAGAAAGTGTAAAAAGTATTCTAACTTCAGAAATGATAAATTGTAGAAAGAAAAAAGATATCTTAGAATTAATAGGAAGAAAATTTTCAGGAGAAACTATAAAATTCTCAACTTCTCTGTGGTCATCCACGATTACTCCCTCAGCAAGGAGCTTTAAGGACAATATTAATCACATCAGCTCAGCTTTGATGAGTGCTTAACAATATACAACAATTGTACTGTGGGCTTGGACACGCTGCTTATTTTACTCTTCACTAACAAAAATGAAGTAATTAGTGATTATTTTGTAGTGTCAGGTGAAGTACGTTGGTCATGAACTTAATCGAGAAGTTGTAGTCATCTTGAGGATACTGAATTTTTGCATATTTGTAGAGATGGTTCTTACCTCTACCATGTTGGAAGTTAAAGATATTTTCTCAAATAGGAAGATGTGACCAAACCATGTATGACCATCAGAGCTATTTACTATGTCAGATAAAGACAGAAAATAGGAAAAAGTGCTAACCACATGCCTTCTCTTTCAGTGGATTAATTTCATATTAAGTCATACCATGAGTACTAGTTCCATGACTTCTTTTGTATCTTTAATGAATCATTTATTCACCAAATATTCTTTGAGTAACTATGATGAGTCAGACCCTTGGAATAGACCAGTGAATGGAAGAAAGTCCTACCCTCATAAAAGTTATCATTTTATAAGAAGTGACATGGATGAGTCAAACTAATCACAATGTGGTCTTAGTATTATGTGTCATGCAGAAAATGAGTAAGAGTATGGGACAAACAAGGCTATGGGGGTGAAAGGAGCTACTTCAGGTTGGTGACAAGTTAAAGGGTTTTCTGATACTGGGCAGATAATGATACCTCTAAAGAAGTGAGAAAGAAGCCCTCTCTTATACAGAGACAAGAAGCAGAACACTGTTGACTTTCTCCAGAAGACCCTAAAAAGAGTATGTATCCCAGCAGCAGAGAATTGAACATGGATGATTTTGATGGTATTTGGTAAGTATTGAACTCACCTAAAACAAATTACCCTGTAGAATGAATTGCTCATTTTACACACCGCCTAACCTCAGGCATGGTTGTAGCATGGAAATCAGATGAACACAAGTCTCACTGGGTTCTCATTTCAGTCAACAACATGAGCCCTGCATTTATCAGCAAAGAAAAATGAGAGTTTGATGCTTTATCAGTGAAAGGATTTTCCTCATCAAGTTCTTTTAGAACCCAGGTGGAAATGAAAGGTGCAATTATCAGACACCTTCAGAAATTCCCAGCATTTTAGGAATCTGAAATAATTTAACAGAGTGCAAATGCTCTTTAAGGACTCTGGCTGTCTGGAGAATTGATTGTCTGGGCACAGTATGGAATAGAGGAAAGAACAGAGAGCCAAAATCCAATTTACCTAACCCCATGGCCTGAATATAGCTTTGGACTTCTAGAAGACTCAACTATATTTTATTTTCTTTTACTCATTTTCGGCATTGTAGGGGAAGGATCTACAAGATCCAAGAGCTGGGATTACCGTCACACATCACCATGTCCAGTCTCATTCACAGTCTCAGCTTGTCCTGGAGGGCAGGGCCGGCACGACAGGCCCAGTGATCCAATCCCTGTTCCCTACACCTACTTGAAGGTGCTTTAATCCGCTGAGCTATTTGGTCAGACTCAATTACATTTTGTTAAAAGTAAGATGTTAATCCCTGCTAGAACTTTGGCTAAGATCAAATAAACTTTGTTGAATAAAAGTAATTTGCTAAATGAAGAGCAATACCTAAGTTCAAGGGAATCATTTTTATCATTGAAAGAACAATGCTACAGTGCTTCTTTATCAATATTGACTTAACACTAATTAAGTCATCTTACTCTAAACAGAAACACAAAGTTAGGGTGCAAATTTCTCTAGTATAACTCAAGATCCATAAACTGGTTCACTGTAGTAAGAATATTATTTTTGGCTTGGATAAAGAATACTTTTCCTGAATTGTCTGAAATGGGTCATTTTGTCTAAAAATGGAACAGTCTTATTTCCCATGTTTGTATTAACATGATCTGATCCATCAGTTTTCTGCTACATGTGAATTCCTTCTGTGAAAGATATTAATTAATATGTTTGCATCCTTTGTAGAAGTCACAAAAGTGACAATGGAGAACTTGTGGAAATTCAGACTTCCTCTGTTGCATATTTCACATTTCAAGCTAAAATATTTTATTGGTTTGATCTTTTATTACTTGAAAAGGACATAAGTTTTGAAGTTCTCCCTCCAGTTTCTCTTTTATTTACTGGGTTACACCACAGAAACTCACCTAATATGTCTGTGCTCTTATTTCTATAGCTTGAAAAATGATGAGAATCCAATGAGATAGTACATTTCAAATTGCAAGTTGCATATTAGAAACTCCAAAAATACACATTTAATCCCCCATGCTTGGGAACTGAGTATAAGTCAGCTTGAACTAATAAAATCTCCAAATTTTATGGCATAAACACATAAAATAACAACAGCCAGAAATGTCTAAATTGTCACAATTGTGTTGCTGGAGTCTCCATCATTTGCTAGAGTAGTGTTGAGCTGTATTAATTTGACACCATTGGAGAAGTGACTTCTTAAAGTTGTTTTAAGAGATATTGAGTGATCATTAAGCTTATCGGGCTTATCATTAGTTTCAAGACATAACCAACTAGATCCTCTAAGAGAACTCTTTTTTTAAACAGTGAAGAAGTAATTTAGATTTTTTGTTGTTGTTGTTGTTTTCCCACTATGTAACCAAACTGTATCAATTGTGGGAAATTGAGTAAAGATCCAAAAGAATCATTTCCAAATAGATATTGGTGACTATATCAATAGTTGAGGGATTAAAGATCATAATCATGTGGCTCCCTAGTGACTAGGAGCTACACACTGAGGGGTTGTGATTCCTGCTATGGCCAAGGCTGGAGGATGGAGCGCTGCAGGAATGAGCAAGCATCAGAGAGGCCTCTGCAAAGGGGGAAACATTGCATTCAAGAGTTCTTGCTTTGACCTGAAAGCTTATTCATTCTTTAAAAAAACCCGATGAGGACAATTATGACTGAGCATAGACAAAAAAGAAAAACTTAACATTGGTTTTTGAAAGAGATCATGATGAGTGTGCCTCTCTTCCTCAGAGTAAAAGTAAAATGAGATATACATACAGGCATCAGGCAGCTGCACATGTAAATCTCACCTATGTTAATATTAGAAGACTTTGTCTACATGTAAGGTTCAGGCTTTTGTATATTTTCTCTGAAAATTAAAACTTAGTTCCTAAAATGATGGCTCAGCTCTGCAAGGAAATTAAGTGACTCTCTAGTTTGTCACTCAGCAAAGCAGAAGAAAATATATGTCTAGCAGAAGCAGGCTATGTGTGCGGGTGTCCAAAGACATGCTCAGATGTGGAGGCCAACCTCCATGCCCTCCTTGGCTCACCCACCCATCAGTTCTACCTTCACAGACTGGTCAGGCATACAGAGCTTCCACTCCAACCTTCCAGGGTCACCAGCTCCTGTCTCCCTGGTGGGTGCTGTTGCTTAGAGCGCTTTGGATTTTCAGGGTTGCCTCATTCTTCCACATGTCCAACTCCATCACCTCAGCCTCCTTCTGCATCATAGCTCCTCTCTACAGACTATTTGCATCCATGAATAACTGCTTATCACCAGCCAAATGCCAGTGTTCCTCATCCTCTATGACTTGGCACTTGCTCTTCTCTCTCTGCAGAACACAATTACAGTCTCAGATGTATTCATGAGTCCCATCTCATTTTTCTAAAGTCCATCCATGCATCATTTTTATGGTTCTTTCTCCCATACAATCCATAATTCCCCCATATAATTTCCATCCCTCTTCAAGCCCAGTTCATTTCAGTCATCAGGTTCAGCTCCAAATATGTTAATCTACCTTTCTCTACTAACAAACTTGAAGTTTTGCGGAGACAGAAATCCTATCTTTTTCATGTTCACATTCCAAGCCTCTAATAGAGTTCAGCGATGCTGGAGGATCTGAATGAACTGCAGTATGTTCTATGAGAAGCATGATGCATGATTTCATTAAGCAAGTGTTCAGAGGGTTTCCATCAAGCATGCACCATAAAGGAAAGAATGCTTTATGACTTCCAAATGCACTATGGCTGTATAACACAGCAATTTTTTTCTTTCTTGTGCATGAAAACATAAGCACAAGACTTTAAATTTTGCTCTGTGGATATTGCCATATAATTTTTAAAAATCCACACTTTGTACCATCTGTTAATGACTTTCACATTCTTGTTGCTACAAACAAAAAGACAGTGCAAAATGTCACAGAGAAGCAAATACACACCTTACCTTCTGTCTAGGCAAGATTGATGGTTCAGACATGCATTCCGCTGAGCAGATTAAGTTCACTGTCTTTTCAAGGGGAATTATGAACTGTCTCAGTGAGGAAAGAAGCAGTTTGAGACTGGAAGCACTAATAAATTTTTCATGCAACAATCTTCCTTACTGTGAAGGGAAGAAAATGTATAGTCAACACAGGGCTCTTATGAACATCTCCAGAAAGGAGACTAATTGGGCAGCTGCTTGAAAGTTTCCCCTTAGCTATGAATCTCCCTACTGATTCTCAGTGAAATTCAACTTCTCTGCTCAAGGATGAACCAAGATAATCGTGGGGGAATTCTGCTTGCTGGTCAGCAGGTATTTTTTGTCTTTATACGATGTTAGCTAAAGCACAGCACTGTTAGGTAAACATTTTAAAGATTACCTAAACAAACCAAATCGCTTTGCAGATAGGGAAGTGGATTAAAGACCCTTTCCATGTTGTCAGTTATGAGGGTCCCTGGAAGTGAGTCCCCCAATCTCCTGCCAAGTGTTACAGTACATGAAGGGAAAAAAGATGGAGAAAAAATAGGACTATCATCAGTAATCTAGTATAACTAGTTGTTCTTGGGGAACAAAAGACCACAAGGTATCTAGAACCTAGAATGTATTTTTCATTACATTTGAGTCAGGAACAATAGGTGAAGGGCTATGGTTGTTTTTAGGAACAGAAATGCTGGCTCGACTGGGCTAGTAACAAGAATTAAATATTCTTACAAACACTAGGATGAGAACAAAAAAAAAAAAAGAGAAACAATGTAAAACTGTAGTTTCACAAGGTGCCTGATCATCTTTATTCGATCTTATCTTGCCCTGTGAGCACCATACAGTCATTAGTCCCAGGACTTCCAGCTATAACCAGAAAATAAAGTGATTTTCTGCATTCCAATCTAGCTTAAGTGCAAGACAAGAATAAGCTTTGGGCATCACCTAAACTCAACTTATAATCTGTAGTCCCCAACAGAAATGGAAACCCACAGAGAAGAGATACAGCTAGATAATGTCTAATTCAAAGCATTGTGCTTTCCTCAGGCCTATAGTATTTCAAATGGTTGTATAGATGTGAATTTTCTATAGCTTCTCCTATGACAGATTCAACAGGAATTTGGACTTAAAGCAAGTGTAGTTATTGAATGGATCTTCTGAGTTTCCATGAATAACTCAATTAGGTATTTATCAAAAGCACCTTCCTCTCCTGGTTCCCACTGGTTTTGTATCACCTTGTTTTTCAGATTCCACATCGTACCAGGAGGTTTAACAACAAAACTAGCTCTATGCCCTCCTAGATTCAAGTACCTGCCTTTTCAGTAGTTTCAGTGAAAGTCTCATTAAATCTCATGGACTTCAAATGTTTCTTGTGTCCTTGCCTGAAACAATCAGTGTCATAAGGGGGAGGAATAGTCCTCTGTTCTCTGTCCACACCAGCATTGTGTGTTCACCACTGAAACCTGAATATAAATTGTGTTGATCTGAAGCACATGAACTTGGAGTAGGAGAGGATGTGGCTTTCTAGAAAATAGTAGGAGTTGGATTATGCAAAAGAGGGATCCGTGGATGAAGGAGGAGGATTAATGCTGTCTGCCAATCTTTCTAGCCAGTTTTCTTTTTGTCTCTGTGCACATCACTTGCAATCCCTTCAAATTTTTAAAATCTACTTAGAGTGATTTGTCTGAAAAATTTCCCCCATCCCCTTCACAAAGTGTCACGTGTTCCAAAGGGCAGCTTTAGGAAGCTGATAAGATTATGTGGATGTTAACACCATTACAGGCTTAAGCCTTTGATGAATCCATAGTTCAATGAGCTGTCAGGATGTGGGACCCACTTGGAAGAAGTAGGTCATTGAGATGAGCCTTCATGGGGTGCATCTTGTCCTCAGCCCTCTTGTCTCTGGCTTTCTTCTTGCTCTCTCTGCTTCTTCATTGCCATGAGGTGAACTCCTTTCACCTGGCATGTCATTCCTGCCATATGAAATCTCTAGAGGTAAAAATCTGAATTAAAAGCATTAAGTTCTGCCAACTATCAGAGATAAGCTGGAGCTAGCAAAATATAACAAAATGTATGCAAGTCTTGTGATCTAGAACTCTCCCATAGTCTCCTGTGACCAGGTCTAGGCACTTCCTCAAGTTTCATCTCTGCTCCTGCCACTCAATGCCTTTCTCAGGCACCTCTGTCTCATTTCATCTCAGATCGGCCTAGAGTGTAGGAAAGCATCATATTCTCCTGGAAATCTTTCTTGAACTCCAATTTAAATGCATGCTTCCAAAGCACACTTGTTCATTCCCCTACATCCTACTTATTTCTTTACATTGAAATTCTTACTTTATCTGTTGATCTTTTGTTTCTCAAGGGTAAGAGTACGTTCCATATATCCATAGAGACTTAAAGACTTATGCAGTGCCTGACCCATGAAAACATTCTTTCAATAGTTGCTAAAATGCATTCTAATGAACAATTGCTAAAGTCAATACAGTTTATTCAAATAGAGCTTGGAAGCAGGATTCAAAGTGATTCAGACTATATGGTGAGATTTTTGGACTTATGTGCAAACATGAGAAGTATATAATTCTTTATGCCTAT
>NDGN011452624.1:0-16645 GCA_002564285.1 Tympanoctomys barrerae
CCTATTTACAAACACTATTAGAACAAATGGTGGATCTTGTCTTTATGGAAACAGAATTTTAGGAAAAGCCTTGACCTGTGCTTCAGGAGAGAAAGAGAACCATGGAGACTGAGGCCAGTGAAGCTGACAGAGAGCTCCACTCGGCTCCAAATGCAAACAGCCGCACTTTCCAGGGTCTTTCTCTGGGCCTCAACGGTATATTGAATAAAATGCTTTGATTTTTAGCAATGTAGGTTTCTTTTTTTATGTACTTAGGGTCTACAAGTTCTCACTACGTAGATCGGACTCATGTGATCTATCTGTGTCCAGCCTCCCAAGGGGATTACAGGTACACACCACCACGCCCAGTCTCAATGGCCCTCTCAGCCTGCCCTGGGGGCAGGGCTGGCAAAGAATGCAGGGAATCAAACTCTGGTCCCTGAGCCTGCCTAAGCAGTCACCTTAGTCTGTTGAGCTATCTGGCCGACCCTAGCAATGTATTTTAAAATGCATCAACACAGGAATAAGTAAGTACCTGTCAACTACTGAGTCTTGGTTTTTAAATTCATGTATGAAATTGATGTTTCTTTCTGCAACATAGAGAGCAAACATCCATGTTACTTTTTTTTTTGTAAAATTTATCAGATTTCCTAGAGAACAGATAAATTCTGAATCTCCTTTGAATATTCAGATTCTTATCATTGCCATGGTGAGAAAGAAAGCTATTCTTTCTTATTTCTCCATGCTTTTCCATGAAATAAAGGCAATTTAGATTACCATCCTTTTGATTCTTTCCATGACAACTGTCCTTTGTGACTTTGGTACTTTGGAGGATAGTGTAGAAGGAGAAATATGATACTTTGCATCAGACAAACAAATTCAAAGGTATCCTCCTCAGCCCCTTTCTACTGAGCAGCTCTGAATTGCAGTTCTTCCTTCCCTGAATAAAAATAAAATCACATTCTAAAGGTATCAAGGTTAAAATGAAAGCAAGCTAAGGCCTCAACTGTACTGTCTGGAGTAGATACTCAAATTTGACTGCTCTCATTGGCTGGGTTGGAAGTAGGAGAAACCGGAGGAGAATGATTTTGATGAACTGCCTGGAGGTCTGGCAGGAGATGAGTCACGTGTGCTCATTAGACTAACCCAACAGAAAGCGCTGGTTGCATTTGGGTCTCTGGCAGAGCATTTGGCAGTCCCTGCACCCCATGGTAGGTGCAAAACACCATCCTGCTTTGATTTTTCCACTGTTCATGTTACTTTGTTGTCACCAGGACGCGATTCCCAGGACCCACAGCTTATGCGAGGGGACCTTTATTTGTGCGCACGGCTTTTAGAGGTTTCAGCCCCAAGTTGGCTGGCTTGGAGGCAGGAAAGCCAGGGCAGAAGGCTCTGGGGAAGGAGAGCTGCTCACATCATGGAGGTCAGGAGGCAGAGAGAAGGGAGTGCTGGGGAGAGAGGGGCACCCTTGCAGGCCACGTCCTCCATAGCCAGCGGTCATCTGGGCTCCAACTCCTACCACCAAGTCAGCTGCGGTACCCCTGTGAACCACCCATCCTCCACACACATGAGAATTGTGGACATTGTCGATGCAAACTGAGACACTCACTTTTGGGAAAGTTTTACTCCTTGCAAATCTTCTGCACTGATGAAATTTGAATGGAACCGTTTTTTTTTTTTATAACAGAAGATTAGTTTTGGTTAGATTATCAAGTTTCCTTTTCCTGGCTGACTTTCCAATGAGAAGAATTGTTTTTTTTTTTTTTCTCAATCGATCTCTCCTTTGATCAGAAGGTGAACAGCCTAATGTTGAGATCAAAGAGTTTTATTTGACCTTTAAGTTGGAAGTGGTGGATTTCATTCATCCCCAAGCCAATTAGAAGAAAATTCTACCATGTGAGCCTGACCAGCCAGCCCCAGAGAAGCCAGGGTTGGTCGGAGAGGGTGAGCACTTTGTCTACTTATTGACCTCCGTGGTCACTATGAAGCATTCAAACCTTCAACTCGTTGTCACGAGATACATGCAAGGGTGGCCGGAACCCAGACACTCCTCTCAAGATGGAGAGACTTCAGAGTTCTGCGTCCCTTTAATCTTGGTAAATGTGAACCATAACACATCAAAGAATCTTACAATTTTATGTTATTATGCATCAAAAGATTGGAAGTTTTATTTTTCTTGTTAAAAGAAGCCTGTGATATCAATAGCTGTGTGTTGTCTTTCTGTTGTGATGAATCAAACAGCTAGGAAAAAAATGTTTTCTGTGCTTTCGAAACAGCAGAGCAAACTATGGTTTTGAGGAACGAGCCTGACAGTGCTTCCTCATGCACTTGCGATGTGTCTGCCGAGTCGGAATTGCAGATGTAACATCTCACTCATGGCAATGCCCAGTGTATGTTTTTACAAGGCCTTGTGAAAATAATTAAATTTTTGTATTAATTACTAGTCAGATGGGAGAATTACTGAACTACAGATTAATTATTCTCAGTCAGATACACACCTTCCTACGGAGTAGCAAATTAGTGATTCTATTCAACCTTTTCACCTGGTAATTCCGTAAGAGGCACTAAGCCAAACTAAGTAGTTGATTTTATAATCATAGATTAGTAAAACAATAACAGCATCCCACATTGCAACAAAAATCCATGTAATGCAAAATTAATTAATTCAGTGTTTTTCTTCAGGGAATTTGGATTTATACTTCATTGAGATAAAGTACCTAATTGCCCTGGGATAAGTTAGTTTGTATTCACAATGACTTTATATATCTTGCAAAGAGGAAAACAACTAAGTCATTATTTATTTCTTTACGGTGGAAATATGATTAAAGAAGTGACTCCAAAAGAAAGGCTGGAATTTTCATTGAAATCAGACATGGAATATCTGAGTGACAAGAAGCCAACAAAATATAGATCAACGGCATGTTCTTTGAATTTGATTCATGACATGATACATTTGCATTTTGTCTCTTTTGACAGACAGGAGAGAATGAAATTCAGGAGAGCGTGCCACCAAAATAATATGGATTTTTAAGGAAAAATTAGTGTAATTCATATTTTCACAACTACAGATGTGACAATTTAAGAACATTATAGGACAATTTGTTCAATAATGTAGTGACCATCCATCCACCATTATACTTTGTATTCAGTTCAAATGATTTTTTTTTGTCTTTTTGATATAAATTCTCACTCTGCGGTTCAAACTGGCTTTGTGCTCACTTTGTAGTCCAGGTTGGTCTCAAACTTGCAATGATCCTCCTGCCTCAGCTTTCAGAATGCTAATGTAAATAATTCATGTGTAAAAAAAGAATTAAAGGGAGAAATAATTGATGGAATTTATTTTTTGATGACTTAGTGAGACTGTGTCAAAATGTACATTTTAAAATTAATTTCATTGGCATGCGTGTGATATGCACAACGCAGCCTTCCACTATAAGGAACTTGGACCTGTATATAATATACATTGGTTTTTCTTTTTTTCTCATTATCCTCCTCTGCCTGCACCCTTTTTTCTGCTCCTTATTTACAGAAGGTTTGTTTTTATTTTTTTTCCTTTTGTTCTTTTTCTCTTCCCTTTTTTCTCTTTTCCCTCCCTTGTTCCCCCTCCCACTTGAGCATTTCCTTTCCCTTTCCTGATATTTGTATGTATTTTGGTTCTTATTTACCATTTCAGCTTCTCACCCCAGAGAAAGAATGCAATGTTTAAACATGTGTGATTTGTTTCACTTAAGAGTATGATCTCAAAGTGCATCTATTGAGCTGGAAATGTCTTAAATTTCTCCTTTTTGGCTGAGTAGCACTACATTATATTAAATTTTTTAAAATTTATCTGTTCATCTATTGATGTGCATTTGGGTTGTCTCCAAGATTTAGCTATTATAAATTGTGCTGTTATAAACATAGGTATGTATATATTGCTGTCGTAGGATGGTTTAAATTCTTTCAGGAAGATACCAAGAAGAAAAATAACTAGGTCAAATCCATCTCTATCTAGGTACGTCTGAGAAAGAGTTGGGAATTTACCAACTCATCTCCTTACTTGACGCATATCTTAATTTCTAAGATGAAGCAATTGATTTCATCGTTTGTTTCATTATACTAAAAGATGTGTATTTGGAAATACTAAAGTTTAGAACTGAAAGAAGTTATGGAGTTGAAGACATCGGTCAGGATATTTTTGCTGCACATAACTAAAACATTGCCTCAAACTGGCTCAAACATGTTCATCTTATCATTTGCTTCATTTATCAATCCTTATTTATCATCTCATGTAAGGATTCTACAGTAGGCTGGGCCCTCGATGTAGTGAGACGCTTTCCCTAAAGCCTACGCTGGGAAACACAGTATGCTTTTCCAGCTCAGACTGACAACAGGATTGCTGCCCTGGCCAAGTCCCCAGCGTTCAGAGGAAGCTCTGTGGACATTTCCCCTGTGCCCCTGTTTCCCTGGAGGAAGTTAGCCCTTCTTCAGGTTATTCTCAGTAGGGGCACTCTCGTTCAGTGGTTGGGGCCCTTACCAGAGATTTGAAATTATCCTGGTTCGAGGCATCCTGACTACCTTTGCAGCCATGAACTGAGGACTCTGTCTGTCTACCTACATGGTGGGGGACACCACCCCAACGGGATGTGAGCGGTGCCACATTTGAAAGGAAGAAAGGGAGAGATGGGTGTCCTGTAGGTAGTCATCTGGCCTAGTGGCCTAGTACTGTTTCGCTTTGCAGATAAGGAAATAATGGCCCGGGGGGAAATTATAATGTTTGCAAGTAACAGCCTTTGGGCTCTTTGGTCCGATTCTTTTTTCTCAGTACAAAATGTTTATGTTTCTGTGGAAAACTGGTAAATGAATTCTTTTTTTCCCACCCCCTTCTCTTCCGACCCTACTCCTTCCATCCATCTCTTGACCCCCTTCTTATTTTTTGAACATTGTTAAGACATATTTACATTCCTTGTGTGGTGCGGGTGCATGTATGCAACACGTCTTGGTTTTTTGTATCCCTTTTCTTCTACTCCCTCCCCCAGTACTTTTCCAAATTACAAAGTCTCCCCTGGGCCTTTCTTTTTTCTTTAAAATAGTTCATTCTTTCTACTTGCATTTGCAAATGTGGAGTAGTTTCAACCAACTGGATGTTTTAAGCTGAATAAAAGCTGAAAGAGCCGATCATTTTGATTTTATACTTCATCAAAGGACGCATCTGTGCTCTCATGAACCATGACAGATCTCTGCTTCTTTGAACTTTTCACAGGGGAGTTTTATTACCTTGAATGACCAGTTGAGGACAATGGAAGTTGTCCCTTTTATTAAAAACCATGAAGCCAGAGGTCCTGACCATGTTTTGCTTTTAGTCAATTTTTTTTATATATAACCTACATACAACAAAAGAATAAAAAGCATATCCTGATGTTTTTAAATCTCATAACCATAAAATATGGTCTCATGTACCTAGTAGTGTTGCAGATAGGAAATACGAACGATATGTAGCCGTAATAGTTTGTGACAGTCCGGGTCGTGTGCTCGGTGAACACTGCAGACAGTAAGTGCCACACATCAGGACACTTCAGTTAACTGGGGGTTTGGAGACTATACACACAAGTGAAAACTACCAAGAGTAGAGTAGAACAGAGCTGAGTGAGTTGGAAGAAGTCTGATCCAGGAAGAGAAGCTAAGTAAGAAGAGTTGGATGTGTTTTAGGAGTAGTATACGGGCCAGTTACGTGCAGGCATTTTGTTCCTGGGGTATGAAAAGGGGGGCAGCAGAACGGGAAAGTAAAGAAGGTGATGGGGACTGAGCAGGGCAGGCTCAGACACTGGGCTCCCTGAGGTCGTGCAGTTTTCAGGGAATGATCTTGTCACAAAGGAATCAGTGTTTGCAAAGATTAAAATGAAAATCACGTGTAGAATAGGACATGAGGGAGAAAACGCAGTCAGGAAGCCCAAGCATTAACAAAAATTTCGCAACAAACAGAACGGCATGAAGATGAATTTTGAAGAATTAATAGGACAAGATAACCAATTTGATATTGTAGCTAGGATAGCCCAAAGCAAAATTCCTAGATATTGAGCCTTGAAAAATGGTGGCATCACTAACAAAATGGTTAACACATTCATATATATATATATATATATATATATATATATATATCCCAGAAAATGTGAATATACATACACACACACCCTCTAGAAAAGGTGATTGGCTTTGTGTTAACTGGTTGGTTTGGGTTGTCAGAATCAGCAGATGCGTAGAGCTGTCTATCGGGCAGCTGGAGCCCTGGAAATGGCCCTCAAATTTAGCAGAGCTGGTGTTATGGATTAGAAAGAACGTCACATGGCAGTGAGAGGCAGAATCATGCGTGGGTCAGAGCTTTCCACATTGCAATGCATGCTTATTGAATGGAGATAAAAATTTAACCAGAATACGTTGGGTCAGAAATGAGAGAAACCCATCAGAAATTGATTTAAAGCTTCAGTGTATCAAGCCATATATTTGGGAGCAGGGCTGGTTTTATGCATGACAATATCAATATATTTTCAGAGTTATAGATTTCTAATTCTCAACTCTAGTTTGTTGTGTGTTGATTTTTTCCGCCTCAGCTTAACTATACTATTCTCTAGCACATTCTCCCCTGTTAGCCACTTCCATGGAAAGAGACACCCTCTGCCTGAAAACATTTGAAGTGTTCTACCATCCCTCACCCAATCCCTTTGACTGTGATTATCCAAGCCTATTCTAGAGTCAGAAGTTGCTGCATTGCCCACACAAATACTCAAACAGTCAAAAATAGGATAAGATTCATAATAGATTTAAAGAAAGCCAGGATTTTCCCTCAAGAGGAGTATGGTACATATAAGACATGTCCTCAGTCAGTGCTATGATGAAAGACAAACAATTGAGGATGAGCTGGGAAATACTCCTATTTCCAGGACATAAAGAAATCTGGTCAATAAAGAACAAAAGGATGAGCAGGTGCTGGGCCCTGACTGTGGAGCCCAGGGAGGAGTTAATCAGGCCCGTTTCGTGGTGGATGCTGTGTATGGCTTCTGCAAACATAGCACCAAAAAGGCATGTTTCCCTGGACTGACCCTAGGAACATCTCCATCCCTGCCGTGCAGGTCTTCTCAGTAATTTTGAAATACAGCATGACATTCAGAAGCCCAGAGGCTGCAGCGAAATAGCTACTCCTACCATTTCCTGGTTGTTCATCCCATATTCAAAAGCTTAGACATTTTAAAAAGGAGTACCTTAAGTAAATCATTTTTTAAAGTAATTTTTTTTTTTTTTTTTTAAGTTTGGAGCTTTGAAGTTTTCAAAAGAAATAGAGGGCTAAGAACAATTGGAAGTGCCCAGTGACTTATGGCTTTGGTTCTTTCTTTATGTACTCTCTCACTGCCTAGCTTCAGGCCAGCAGACGGAGACCCTGCCCCGCTGTGTCTGGTGTGCGCCTCCCACCCTCCGTGTTACCTGCCCTTCCCCTGTGAGCGGCAAAGCCTGGGTCAGCAAGGGGCGCGTCAGCACTCCTGTCTCCGTGCGCCCCCTGGACCGAGCCAGAGAAAGCTCCCCCATCAGAGCATGAAAGACATTCCAGGCAGAAAATAAGTTTTTAGCAAATATATGTTGCTATCATTAGTATCCTCCATGATAACTCCGTCCCTAGGTCACCTCGGCCACTGGCATATTGCTCTGTGTAGGAACTCCCTATTTTATGACTTGTTTTTCTCTAGAAAATATATCTTCAAGCCAAAAGTTAGTTCCTTTTGTGTTAGTCAAGTCACTCTGCCTTTACTTGAACTTCACATTTCACTATCATTTCTTTCTTTATTTTTATTTTCTCTTTTCTTTCTTTATTTTTTCAGTCCAGGGGATCGAACTCAGGACCTCCTTGTGCATGCCAGGCAGGCACTTATGCCCGTGAGCCATCTCCCCAGCCCTTTTGCTAGTGTTTTACTCTCGAATACCTCTATGTGCCTGCTTTATTTGCTTCAATGCTTTTTTTATTTGGGTTTTCCATTTTACATGCTTATATTTTTTATTCATTTTGCAAACTTTTTATGTTGTATATTTATTCTGTATAAAAAGAACATTTATTTGGTAGAAAATGTGAAGTTTAAAATGTAATGTGCACCTCTACATTGCTGTGTGTATGTTCAGGCTCCATGTAGATGCACATACCTGTATACAGTGCATCTTCATGTATGTGCCGCCATCACTCCTCACCTACAGCTTTATGAAGTGATGTTCGTGCCATTTCTTGTCAAGATCATTTCGCAGATGTTTCTCAAAGATGTACTTTTTCTTGAAAAAGTCTCGAAGGCGTACCGGCGATTATCATTTCCTGTGACCCCACCAGGGGCTGCAGTCTCTGCTGAGTGATTCGGGTTCATTATCTTGTTTCACTTCACCTCGCCGGGAACCCGACAGGGCGATGTCATCCCTATTTCGTTTTGTGGTGGTTAAGGGGCTGAGATGTGGGTGAGACCACGGCAGGACACACATGAAGGATGCGTGTTTCCAAGGACTGCACTGTTGCTAACTGCATAATGCCTCCTGGCAACTCTTCAGCTCCGCTGGAAACATCTACACTTCACTTAAAATACACACGAACCGCTCCACCCAATAACTGCTAATAAAAGGTATTGCACCAATGGAAATCACTTATACGACTATTCTGATTGGATGTCCCAATGTTTAGATATTAGAATCAATAAACGTTTACATGAAGACTTTATTTATTTATGTATTTCGTATAGGGTTTAAAGGTCTCACTACACAGATTGGGATTGTAGTGATCCTCCTATTTTCAGTTTCCCAAGTGCTGGGATTACAGGCGCGCACCACCATGCCCAGTCTCAATTGCTGTGTCAGTGTGTTCCAGGTGTGGGACCAGCACAGCAGGCTGGGGATCAAATGCCGGTCCCTGCATCTGCCTGAGCAGGTGCTTTAATCTGCTGAGCTATCTGGCCAGCCTTGACATGAAGACTTTATTCCAAAGTAATTATCATCTGTCTGCCTTTATCTCTCTTACTTTCACTCTGTCACTCTGTCTGTCTGTCCCAATAATTAAATGTAGGACCTCATACAAGCAAGGCAAGTGCTGTACCACTAGACTATATGCTTAGCCCCATTTTCTCCATTTTGAAGAATTGTCTCTATGTGTATTTTTATTCTCCTGGATAATTTCTCTTTTATGCTGCATTACAATTTTTAAAATTCTTTTTGTTCCTCTGGGTCACGGTGATAGTTTTTCTAGGGAATATGTGATAGTGTGAACATACTGTGCATATGGTCTGTTTCCAGAATAGGACTAATCACAGGGAGATGTGACGGCAAAGTTCGCCCTACAAAAATGCGTGTGCCGAAATGTAGATTGCTCCAATTTTCCGCTGAAATATCTGTCTCCATGGGGAATGCTAACTCCCCAAGGTTGTAGCTTCAGAAATCCATTCTGCTCATGCAGCATCTTGGGGACGGACAACAAATACCAAGTCTAGAATCAGCGTGAGGCGCTTATGCTTATCTGGACCAGAATCGACAGCTTTTGGTTACCGATAAATTTTTAAAATATTTAAGTGGCTTAGATGAGACTTAGCATTAAAAACAAAATAAAACAAACAAACAAAAAACCTAATTCTATTTCTTTTCTAAGGGTGAACCCTTGGAAAGCAATTCCAGAAACTGCCCTAGACTGTAAGACAAGAATTCTTTGTTTCTGCTTCATATTTGAGGAGAACTACTTTCTTACTTTAAAACTCTGCAGTTTGCAAAATATGTCATAACTTAAACTAGCATGTATAAGTGCGTTTTGGCAAATGTTCTTCAGCAAGTTTTCAAGGGATTGGAACATATCCTAAGCCTTTTTGAAGAGAAAAGACAAAGTGTTTGCCTTTGGTTTTCCAAAAGATAATTTTATTAAATGCAAATGAAAAGTATTTCAAAATACTGAGCAGGGCTTTATTTTGACACATTTCTTCCCTATCCAAAGTTTTAGTACTATTTTCAATGGATCATTGGATTTCACAGAAAAAGAACAAGCATTTTTATGATGTGTTACATTAAATCTAGAAAAGTTTGTATTATAAAGCCACGTTTTAAGATATTCCTGGAGATTGAAATAAAATACTTAAATTTCTCTAGATTAATTCTATTTGAGGTCTATTAATTGTTAAGAACAATATATAATATACATTCATTTACCATATTTTCTTTTCTAAGACTGAATCAGATAGTTGAAATTTAAGACAATTAATACACTTAAAACAGTTTCAGTTATAAACAGTGTAATTGTTGAAGGAAAGCTTTTATTTATATGACCAAGAAAAATTCCCTGGTGGATACCTGTTGTCAGTCTCATCTCGGTTTATCATATGGATGCTGGGTGATGATTAAGTTTCATTTCTTTTGGTTTTAGTCCAGTGCAAAGATTATTTTAGTATAACCTGAAAGCACCCAAAGCCTGGAAGCTTCCTGTGTAAAGTGCAATAACAATAACCTCTAATGTTGCTTTTGATTCTCATCATTCTCTGAAGCAGTATTGCAAACCTAAATATCCACAGCTTAGCATGAAAGGCATGGGAGAGCTGGGGCCTGCCACTCACGGACGCCCTGGCTATGGGGATTGGCAGCTGCTCAGCTTCTACAAAATGCCAGTCCACAGAATTCCAAAGCCAGTGTTATGAGGACTATTTTGTTTTGAAGAAAAATCTAAATTATTTTAACAATTATTATTAATGTGAAATATACAGATTTTAAAAAAAATTATTCTCATGCCCTATAAACTAATTCAATTTCAGAAATAATCCAAAGGCCAAAAAAAAATCTCCTGTGTGAGCCACATGTGTTTGGAGACTCACTGGTCTGCATATTCTTGGCTCAAGCATGATACCATATGACATCTTTATCAAATAATGTTTATTGAGAGCTTGGGCAAATTTCTTGGCAGACCTTCTCCTATACTAGAAGTCGTATACTCTTCTGGTTCTGGGCTCCAGAATCTATTTTATTATCTTGGTCCATTTTATCCCTTGTTTTGAAATAAAAAGTGAGAATAACATGAAGCCTACATTTGGGATCCTAATTTTGCTACTAATGTAGTTCTGTTGTCACGGAGTCTCTTTTTTCTTTCTGAGACAAAACCTGTATCTTATATTCCACTTTTAAAAGAATGTACTTAGGACCAGGTCTACAGGGTCTCACTACAAAATCGGACTTATAGTGATCCTCCTGTTTTCAGCCTCCCAAGCACTGGGATTCTGGATGCACACCACCATGCCCAGTCTCCACCACAGTCTCAGCATGTCCTGGAGGCGGGGCCAGCATGACACGTTGGGGACTGAATCCCTGTCCCAGTGCCTGCCTAAGCAGGTGCTTTAGTCCTCTGAGCTATCTGTCTGGCCCTTATTTTCCACTTTTGGTCTCTTGTTTTCTGCCCACTTAGGTGTTCCTAAAAACACATCTTCAATCCAAACGGCTGCATAACTGGGTGCTGCATTGATAAACTTGTTATGGTTTAACAGCAAACCTCAGTTGCCCTCTAACTGTGTGGCGCAGCCCTTCAGTGGCTTGCCAGTCTCCATCAGCGCTGACTTCCTGGCCTCCCTCATCCTCATGACTTCTTTTAAATATTTAGTAGCTTTCAATATCTCCTGTTTCATCTTGATCACCTTTAATACCAGTCACTTGCCTGTTTAGTTCTTCTTTTTTCCCCTTGGATTCTCCGTTCCACATGCCTGTCTGAATCGGACTCATTAATTACAGCTCTTTGTGCCTCAGTGGTAGGAGTTTGCCATGGATGTCTGGCTCTCCCGGATGTGGTCCAATTAGCCCCGTCTTTAATGTCAGGGAAAAGCCTTCGGAAGAATGGTGCTTCGGGAACTGCTTTTATCACTGGGGGAGAAAAGAAGAGAAATCAAATTTGCTGCCTCTCTATACTTACGCGGTTCAAGTGAACTTTCTTATCTAATGGCTGGTGTGCTTGTGGCTTTATGAAAAAGTAGATTGGTGCTTATTTTCTTAATAACATAGCCAGCTGATATATGAAAGGGAGTTATATTTTTAACTTCCTACTGATTTATAAAAGAATAAGTGCTGGTACTGACAAAATTAGTAAAATAACCTATTAAAATGCCCATATGGAGTTGAGAGAGAAAATGGAGCTATTACTGCATGGTTAAGGTATTACCTGTGAAAATCACCTTTTAGAGTGTCATAGCTCTTTGGGATTATTCTCAAAGGACATGGTAACCCCTCATAAATTATCACTTGGATCAGTGTGCTTAACCATCCCAAAGAACTAAATATTGATTCCGAAATTTCCTGTTGCAGTCAGTGTCTCAATTCCAAGTTCCATAAAGCTCAAGTGTATTTTCATGTAACCTCCATCATAATTGTCATATTGATTCATTTTGTTTTGGAGGAAAGAAGAGCATTCTGGGTGGCTTATGCCAGCCGCCTTGTCCTCTTTGTCCTCCTGGGTGAGGTTCAGAAGAGAAAATAGTAGTGTGCCAAGTGGCTTTGCCATTGCCGTGTGTGAAGGACACAAGCAAGTTCTCCATTCAATATATGGAAATAACATAAGTGTTAATTGAGAATTATCAGGGAGTTTTAACTATAATAAGGTAGAAAATAACAGACTGTCATTATTAACTGTAAGTTGAGCCCTCTCTCATTTCATATAATATGTGATACATTCTGTCTAAGCTTGTTTTAGAATATAGCACAGCTTCCGTTTTCAAAGTATTTCAACCTTAAAGAAAAGACCCAAGTAAAGACGTAACTAATAATATGTGCATGTGTAGAAATAAAATGTGCTGGGTAGATCCAGAACATGTACTGACACCACAACTGATGTGTGCTATTCTGCGGCAGACGGGGTGTATGTCCACGAATTCTATCACCCAGCCTTCATTTCGCTGTCCGTGGAACCCTTTGGGAGGAGGTTGTGGCGCTTGTGTTTTGTTCTGATAGAAGCTAGCGTTTGGCGACACGAGTATACCCCATAAGTTAAGTTTGGGATCTTTAGGAAAATACAATTATAAATGTGACTTTCTGCACCTGCTTCAGCAGATGCAAGGGCCAGGGGTTCCATCCCCAACCCCTGGGGTGCGCTGAGACAGGGATTGAGACTGGGGCATGGTGGGGCGCTCCTATAATCCCAGTACTTGGCAGGCTAAAAACAGGAAGGATCACTAGGAGTCAGACATGTGTAGTGAGACCCTGTAGACCCTGTAGTAAATACACAATAAGAAGACAGAAATAAAGGAAATCTGACTTTCTAAAATGCAAAACGGATACATTTGATACATTTCTTTGAATATTCTCTTCATAGTGATACCTGTGAAGCTTATATATTTAATCCACTGGGCTTTCTTTAACAGTATTGCATTTATTTGGAAATTGCCCTTTTAAGTTGTAAGTACATTTTAAAGGTATTTTCCATAGTGGCAAGTATTAAGCCCTGAGATAAATTTGATCTTCAAAAAGAGTGAAATGGAAGTTGGTGATAATATTGGAAAATAAGGTAGGCCATAAAACTAGGTATTTTATGGTTTATGTATTTTAAGCGCCCAGAACTTAAAATGAGGTTGTTTTTATTATATAAGAAGCATGTAAGATGTTCATGCAGTTAAAAAAGCATTTTAAATGTTTTCAGTGACATCCACATTGGTAAATGAATACATGGATCTCTAAAGTGATTTTTTTAAGGGAAATATTTATTTGCATATATAAGCTTGTTCTTTTTTTTTTATCTAGCTGTACTTCTCAGAAAAAGAAATGGCAAAAAGTTTAATATAAGTAAAAGCCAAGTAATTTATGAACGACATTCATAGGTTTTCCAGATAAAATATTATGCTATTTTAAAGTACATCTCAATCAATATTTAATCATATGTGTACTAAACATTATTTCTTGTTACTATGAAATTCAGACATAAGAAGAAGCCTCATAGATTTACCTAATCTAGAAGGGCTAAAGTCCAATCAATAGTTGCGTGACAGTGTTCTGTGACACACCTCCTCGGTAGGGCCCCTACATGTATGACTTTATACTCCAGCAGGGGAGACAGAAACTATACAAATGACCATACATTAGTTGAAAACTGCAGCATTCCAGGAAAGATGTGAACCATGTCCTTTGAAAGAATAGAGAGGTTGCTTCTGTTCGAAGAAACTGAAAACATTTGAGTTGATATTAAGTTTGGCCCCAGAGGACAGATTTTTGCCTACCCACAAGTAGGATAGAAAGGGTCCATTTAGGCAGAGGCATGAAGTTTGGAAGTTGAATGTTTTAAAGAAAGGTCTGTTTGATAAAGTAGTGGTTCTTGAACTTTAGCACACATCAGAATCACCGCGAGGCTTACGGCCACAGATCTCAGAGTTCCGCCCTTAAGAGTTTCTGGCTCTACGTCGGTGTGGGTCACCAACTGTCATTCACATGAACTTCTTTGGTGGTACCCTAGAGCGCAGCTGTGGATGGCCAGTGAAAGACAGAAGGGGTGGTCAAAATATACAGAGAGTGTTTAATTTTTATAAGATATATTGCTGCGAGTTCCCCTCCTGATACTTCCCCTTCCGTACATCGTCCTTATCCCATTATTCTTTCCACTTTTGGAAGCAGTTCTGGAAGTTCCCTCTCATTGGAGTCTTTTGAGGTTATGATAAAAAAAAATAAGGAGAATGCGTCTACTGTGTTCCCTCCACTGAAACGCAAGCTTGCAGTAACAGTACGGTGTGTCCTCACCCACCCAACCTGGGGCCATCCAACTTCTGGCTTTTGAGCAAAGTAAAAAATGACTGTGAAAAGTAAACATTTTGAATAAATTGAGGCTTCTTAGGCAGCCACAACAGTGCAACTAACCACATTAATGGGCTTGATGGCACTGGATCTTTTAGTGTCATAAATTGTTTTATAAACTTGCTGTTCACTGTATTTTTTGATCACCTCTTGTAAACCGGCACACACCGGTCATCTCTGGAGGAAGGCCTCCTCTGTCTTTCTCTAGAGCTTTCGTCTAACAGAAGATAAACGCCATTAAAGTCTGGCCAGCAAAGTAACCCATCGGATTTGTACTTTAAGGAGACCTAGATAAATCCTATGTGGGTTTAATGGGAAAGAACATGGATAGACCAGAAAAGCGAGGCTAATGAAACAATTGTTTGAATCTATGGAACAAGACATCAGGTCCCAGGGTGGTGAGGTAATGTCCAGACAGGAAGTAAGAATCATGGTAGAGAATGGCTTGTTATTTATGTGTTTGAGGGGAAGATGGTAGATGATCTTTAATGGATTCTTTTTCTCCCATGAACAGAGCTACAAAATTGATAAGAATTTCATATTTCAGTATTACTTCAAATGTTGAAACAATACTGAAGTTTTTGATTTAAATAAACAACTTTTACCTATTTGGTAAATGCAACATTTTTTTTTTCATTCACAGAGTAAGCAGTTAATGTAGGGGCTGTTATTTATTAAAATACTTACAGACAGCCCAAAAGCTTAGTAGATACAGCTGAATGGAGGCTTTGGTAGACATGTACTATAGTTCCACAATTTTATCACTGATACTCCATTTCAAGTTATGAGGAATGCAATCTAGATTTTTAAGACATTTTTCTGAGGGCTGATTTATTTTCATACTGAATGAATTCTTTAGCTGTCATTAAGGTATAACAATTGTTGTAGACTACTATTTGCTAGCTCCTGCCAGAGAACCTAGTTTAGACAAATCCCCTCAGGATTTATCCTGAAACTCTGTACTGCAGTTTGTAGATCCTTTGGCAGTGTCAGCCATGTGGATGAGTCACAGCCATTGTCTAACCAATTTGCTCTCTGTGACAGCCTGAGAGAAACTTTTCTCTTCATGTGACTCTCCTTAGGCACACTATACATCATCGATCACTTTCCTCTGTGGCCCCATAATCTCCTTGATCAGAAAATTTTGGACACAACTGAGTTACAGTATGTTACAGTACAGGTTCTCTTATGTCCTGAGTCTTCACTGACCTTGAATGGCTAGGACCAAAATGTTGGCTGTCCTTCCAGCCCTTCTTTTTCTCTAATTGTTGGTCTGCAAACTTAGGTTTTTAACGCTCCAGAAGACAAGCTTATTATTATTACCCTACAACATAGGCAGTTGAGCTTAACCTCTATTTGTTTGAATATCAAACATCTTAGAAATAACATGGAACAGGTATTTTCCATCAAGTATTAATATGTTAAACTTTAAGTCCCTGCAGAATGTGAAGGAAAAAATTTTAAAAAGAAAAAAATATTTTAAAATATAGGAATAAAGAATTGCATATTTTTACACAGAAATTTAGAAATCTAACCATATACAGCATTGTAGTAGGACAGTCGTATAACTTTTTTTTTGTCTCGTGTTTTCATTTATTGCCTTTTTTTTTTAAACAAACATTTACTTGACAGACAGTATGGCAGTAATTGGTACGACGTGACAAGTTACATTTCTTGTTGTATAGGTCTTGCTTTAGCTTGGTCTTAACCATCCAGCAGAAAACTATAAAAATGAGGTATAAAAAGTAAATCTATATTAATATACTGAGCTGTAAAAGGCTGAAGTCAACAATTTCTGACATTGCCGGTCCTGCAGATAACTCACTACTATTATGGACTACTGGACTATATTGGAATATTTTGCTGAATTCACACCTACAATATT
>NDGN011452635.1:0-11699 GCA_002564285.1 Tympanoctomys barrerae
AACCGGGGATTGAACTCAGGCCCTTGTGCTTTGCCAGGCAAGCACTTATTCTACTGAGCTATCTCTCCGGCCCTCTAAGTCTGGAATTATTTAAAAATAGGTTTTTTTTAAAATTAAAAACATCAAAAAAGGTTAACTCATGAGTTTATGGTTGCTGAAACTATTTGAAGAATGCACGGAGCTTATATTATTGTTACTTTTGTATGCATTTAACATTTGTTTTTAAAAAAAGGATTAAAGGCTGGCCAAATAGCTCAGCAGGTTAAAGCACAGGCGCAGGGGCTAGGGGTTCCATTCCTGGGCCTGCTGTGCCGGCCCCACCCCTGGGGCGCATCGAGATGGTGATTGAGACTGGGCGTGGTGGCGCACACCTTAATCCCAGCTCTTGAGAAGCTATAAAGAGGAGGATCACTTGAGTCTGATCTAGTAGTGAGACCCTGAACACCCGTAGATGCTTCCCTAAAATACAAAAAAAGGATTAAAAATAATTGTATCCCAGGTATTTTTTTAAAAATAGGGGTGTTGTCCCCCACCCGTTTAAAAAAAAAAAGGGAAAGCAAGAGCTAGCGAGGGAGTGCGTGACAGCGAGCACAATTCCTTCTTTTATTGGCTGGACAAGAATTGTTTTGCAGTCACTTCAGTAACAAACACAGCCATTGCAAGCTTTCTTACTCAGAGCTAAGGCACCCAGATGAGGTTACCCAAGACTTAGGGAAGAGCCCCAATCTTCCACTGAATGCCTCCAGTGAGCCCAAGCCAAACCTTTCTGAAGGACTACTTAAATCCAAATACCCTACAAACCAAAAAGATAAGACAGCCAATAACACACCTGACAATGAGCTGGAAAATGAATTAGGTCAGCAATAAAAATTGCAGGGAAGCATGAGACCAGAGTCTTAAAAAGAAATGAGGCCAATCCTTTATTATTTTTTTCTGTACAGGAGCAAGTTCAAACTAACACTGAAAATATAAATAACTGAATGTTAGAGGTATACTGCTTCAGGCTATAGACATTCACTGCTAGCACACAAGCAAATGTTTAAAAAGGATTATGGCGATTCTGCAGGTCTGAAAAAACTCCTAAAGTTATTTGCAAAGCTGAGCTACCCACCTTAATTTTCACTAAGAAAGCTGAACAGAGGCCTATGGAGCTCTCTTCAGCCAGGCTCTCACAGGCAAGACTAGATACCTGGAGGCTTTCTGCTCACTTTCATTAACCTGTAGTACACCAGAACACCAGCCCAGTGAAAATCTCAAAACTCAAGTCCATGGAAGACCTTTAAGCAACCTGAAATTTGAAATGGCCAGTGCCAGCAATGTTGTTACCTTCTTCTGCCAACTCCTTAGTAATGATGAGTTTCCCATGGCGGAGGTAGTTTAGGATAGGACCAAAGTAGGTAGGGTCTCTGTCAATCAGATAGGCTCCTGTTTCATCCTGCCAACCAAGCACAGGGGTATCATTATGGTGTGCTCAGGAGCATGTTGAAACGAAGAGGGTTTCTCCCCTTTTGTTAGCATCATGTCAGCTACAAAAATTTTAACGAGGGCAAGTTTTGCTAGACATTTGCTTACTGAAAACCACTGGCAAGAAGGCTAGCCCTAAGCACCTTCCGCTCTGGCTCACTTCAGGTTGCCATCACAGATGCACAGTCATGCCCATCCTCTAGGCATTTATTTACTGGCTTGAAGTTTGCTTGGCCAACTGCCAACATTCTTTTGTGGGACACTGGTTACAAGGGAAAGAAAACAAGCGGTAGATTCCTAATTTAAATTCTTGCTTGAAACCAACACACTGACTTCTCCACTGCCCCTGAACCACATTCCTAATTCTAAGAAAACCTCTGTTCAGTTGGCAACGCTCCTGAGCTCAAGGCCAACATCAGTGGGAGTCTACGCTGCCAGCTGTAATCTCACACCCTCCAGCTCCATGCTCAAAGAATGTATGGTACTGCCAGGACTTGGTTCTGGGCAGCTTCAATCCTACTCATCTTTACAGTAAAAGGAACAGGAAGAAACTGGCTTATATGGACATACGGAAGATTTGGGGTACACAAAAATAATTCATTATAAGCAAGCATTTTGGCATCTCTGAAGTTAGGGAAGGTTTCTATCAATTTGAATTTAGTACAGAACAGATGAAATCAACATATGTTTATGCAGCTCCAACGCTGTTGCAACGTAACCAGCTGAGAGCTGTATGGGATAAATGATGGCACAAGCTGCCGTCAGCGCCTTTAAGTTGGGAACTAAGAGGATCCTGTAAAAGTTAAAAAAAAATCAAACAGCTCAAATTGGAAAAGGGTGTTTTCTCACTTCTTAATTCTGCTTAGCAATCATGAATTTTGCCCAATAGCAATCACTGGTCTCTACTTTTCCTTAGCCTTAACTGGTGAGCCCAGATTTGCACTAGCAAATATAAATTCCCTCCCCCGCCCCACGGAATGCATTTGATTTCAACATGGATCTAAACAGTAAGTGTTCTCAGAAAGTCTGGGACCAGGATTTGAGGAAAGCAGCGCCATCGCAAGCAGCATTCTCCGCTGCGGTGGAAGCCACCCTCAGACCCAGACTTCACCCAACTCGCACAGGATTCTTAGAGGAAGTCTGACCAAGCTACGAAGGTACCTTGGCTCACTCTGACCCAGTTCTGGATGTGCATGACCCCAGCAATGAAAAGGATGACAGGACCAAAGAATATAGGAGAGGGGTGGGGAGGGTGAGGAAGGAGTCCCTGAAAACGAAGGGCTAGGTCAGAGGAAACCCCAGGGTGTGCCAGAGGATGAGGAGAACGGGGAGGGGGCTTTCTGCAGCTCTCGGTGCCAGCGACGGGACCCAGGGATGGGGGTGGAGGGATGTGGTTCCATTCTGAGTTGAGTTTGCCTAGAAGGAGCGCGACCCAGAACTCGGAGCGGAGCCTAGGAGGAACGAGGGGATCCGAAGGCCCGAGGGCGGGGCGCACCTTGTCCGAATCCAGCTCCGGGTCCTCCTGGCAGCAGAGGCGGCAGAGGAAAGACTTGGGCTCCCGGCCTAGGGTCTGCCTGGTGGTCACGAAGTAGGTGCCGCCCACATTCAGCCGGACCCAGCGGGCCGCGCCGCCGCCCCCTGCCCGCTCGGGCGGCCCGGGACCCGGCTCCAGTGGCTGCGCGACGGCGGCGGGCGGGCGGCCGTGACCGCGGGATGTGGGGCCAGCGGGGCGGGGGCTGGGGGGCCCGCGACCCGGCCCGCCCCCGTCGCCCACCCCACCGCCGCCACCCCCTCCCAGCCCCGCCATCGCTGGGTCCAGCTGCAGCTCAGCCATCTAGAGAGGCCGCCACTGCTGCCGCCCGCGCATCGCCCGGCCGGCCCATTCCTCCGCAGGGAAAGCTGGGCCGTCCCATAGGCGGGGGAGGGGAAGGGGGCGGGGGAGGCGGGAAGGGAGGGGCTCTCCCCAACCCGCCGGGTCCCCAGGAGCGCATGCGCGGCACTCGCCCTAGGAGGCGGGACTTCTGGAAGCATTCTCCATCTGTATTGGCTGATTTGTGACGCAAAGCCCGACTTTTGGGCTTTGGGATTGGCTGGGGGGCGGCCCTTCCTGTGACCCACTTCCGTTACTTGCTGCGGGGACCGAGCTTCACCGGGTCGGTGAAGGTGAGTCGCGTTCGGAGCTGTGTCTGAGACTGGGTCAGTTTTTCGCTCTGCGTTTTGCAGACCTTGCGCCGAGCTTTGTTGCGCCTCCCCCGCCGAGGAGGTCGGACTCGGTGTTTTGCGCTGGCTGAGGCGGGTGGTGGCGGTGTTTTACCTCGCAAGCCCTCTCTCACCTCTCTTGGACGCGCGAGGTCGCGGGGCCTGGCCGCGGCTCTTCAGATTTTGCCACAAGCTATCTCGTTTGGTCCCGTGCCAGCGCGGCACCTCGGTAGTGCAATTTGGGTTTTGAGAGAACGTTACACAGACATAGTGTTAAGTTGCTGAGGGACCCGGGAGGCCGCACGACTGCGTCCCCTCCCCCCATCTAGAGGCTCCCAGAGTTCCAGCGTGTGCAGTGTTCAGTTTTCCAAGTGCGGAGCCTTTCAGTAGGAATTGATTTTCATCGAGCACCTTGGTTATGCGCATGACCTGTTCTAGGCTCTGGGGGATTAAACAATAAACAAACAAAAAAACCTTTAAGACTCTTCTGGTGTTTGGAAAAGTGTCTATAAGGGCGCTTAGTTCTCTGGCATCTTTAAAAGTTAACTGCTTTCAAAAACCCTCTCCGCTCCCTTGTAGGAGACGAACGATCCTGAGAGGGAAAGGAAGGGGCAGGTGTTTGATACCTTTCTGTTTAAGATCCAGAGGAAGATTTCGACCTCGCTTGTACTCCACAGCTTGTAGAGACCCTTGACTTTGCAATTTTCTAATATGTTCCTCTAATTTTAATTTGCCTTGGTGTAAAGGCTGCACCCATTTTCCACCTTCTCACGTTCCCGTGTGAGGTAATCAGATGGAAGAAGGTTCAGGTGTATGAGCCTTCTGGGCAGGAGAGAACAGCCTCTTGAATTTGTATAAAAGTATAAATGGACGTACACAATTTCATTTGATAATTTCAATGGCCTTCTGAGCTAAGCTGAGTTGATAACTCAGTTTATAGATGGGATCTCTCCCACGGTGTGCTCTATTAAACCTTGTCGAAGTTTCAGTATGGGTCACGTTCGGTATACCTGGAGAATCCGTGAGTCAAACAGTGTGGGTGGATATTTCCAAAGACATTGAGAGGGAAAAGTAGAGAGCTGGACTTTTAAGGAGTTAGGGGTAGAGGGAGAGCAGTCTAGTGGGAAAGAATATACTGTATTTGTATTCCAGGTTACATAGCTTGAATTTGAGAAGCTAAACCATTTTTTTCTGACTTAATTTTAATTTCTCTACTTCAAAAATAGATCTCCAGGGCCGGTGAGATAACTCAGCAGTCTAAAGCGCCCGTTTAGGCAAGCACAGGTACCGTGGCTTAGTCCCTGGCACCACATGCTTGGCCAGCCCCATGCCCAGGGTGGGATGAGCTGGCCACAAATATAAAATAAAAAATAAATAGACCAAAAAATAAAAAATAGACCTACAGCTGCTCAAAGGGTGCTGATCTTTTGTGTGTTTCTGTTTTCTTTTTGAGATAGGGTCTTGATATGTAGTTCAGGCTGGCCTTGAATTCACTATGTATCCCAGACTGGTCTCGAACTTGCAGTGATCCTCCTGCCTCTGCCTCCTCAGGGCTAGGATTACAGTTGTGTACCACCACACCTGGTGGGATCTCTTTCTCGAACACTTTATGTTGCTAACCACCGTTCTTCAAGGGGTGCGCCAAGAGCACTTGTGATTTGACTTATTTTTCAGGATCCCAAGATGGCTGGGCGCAAACTTGCTCTGAAAGCCATTGACTGGGTAGCTTTTGGGGAAATCATACCCGGAAACCAAAAGGCTGTTGCTAACTCTCTGAAGGCCTGGAATGAGACCCTCAGCACCAGGTCAGTATGTTTCTCAGTGGGAGCTCTAGACTTAGCACCAAATCTGGGAAAAAAACCTCACTTTTCAAATAAATATTTGTTTAGCATTTTCATCTTGGTATACAAGAAATGCCTGACAACACTCCAGGCCAAAGGAATAAAAAATAGGGAAATTTCAGTGTGCATGTTCTCGTGTTCATGGAACAGTCCTAACATTTGCTTTTTTCTGTGAGCAGGTTGGCTGCTCTGTCTGAGAAACCACCAGTGATCGACTGGGCTTACTACAAGGCCAATGTGGCCAAGGCAGGCTTGGTGGATGACTTTGAAAAGAAGGTAAGATTGAAGATAGCTAAAGTGTTGGTCTAGTAATGTGGCAAGAAGGTGGATAATTACATATTCAAGGTTACAGCCAAGGAAGAGGGGCAGGTGTTGCCCTTCACACTTTGATCCTAAAGAAAGTTTTAAGAAGATGTGGCCAAGGGCCTTGCAGTGGTAGGTTTTAATGGTGACTAGGTACAGGCTGTTCAGGGTGCCTTCATGCAACAGTACTACATGGCCTTGCTCCTGGGAACCAGAGTGTCGTTCTCTGGTACTAACTAATAGCTTTTCTACTGCTTCACTGTTTTTAGTTTTATTTTTTCTCCTTCCCGCTCTCCCCCCGGGGGAGCCCTTTCCTTTCCTTAGAGCTGTAATTTCTTACCTACCCATCCTGCTTTGATACACATTAAGTCTCAGTATCAGAGGTTAATTTACCTGTTCATTAGAAGATGCTTATGGAGGGCCTACTTGCTGCCATGCAGTATTAACAAAGAAAGTCATAATTTCTTCAGAATTCTTTAGAATATGAGGCGCTAAGTCCACCTGTTTTTATGTGTATGTGTGTGTGGGGGGGGGAGTATTCCAGGTGAGAATACAGAAGTTTCCTGTAATAAAGAATTTCTCAAGGTCCTGAGTGAGTAAAAGGGTTGAGAAAACCCTTTTGCTCTTTTTTTTTAGACTAAGATCTTGCCATGTAGTTCAAGCTGGCCTCAAACTCATGGCAGTCCTCCTGCCTCAGTCTCCTGAGGGCTGGAATTACTGGCGTATGCCACCATGCTTGGCTGTTGCTTTCCCCAGTAAAATATTCTTTTGACTTCACAACACTAGAGATGCAGGAAACCTTAGTAGTGCAGTTCCCTCTTGGACTGGAGAATGTGTTTTAATAGGACCTTAGAGAATAATGACTTTAAACCTTTGCTTTAGACTGCTGGGTACATTGTTAACAACCCACCTGTCCCTATTTGTAGTTCAACGCCCTGAAAATTCCTGTGCCAGAGGATAAATATACTGCCCTCGTGGATGCTGAAGAAAAGGAAGATGTAAGTGGTTGATGCTCCTTTTTAAAAAATTACTTTTATTTTTATAAGTACATGTTTGTAGTGCATAACGATTATATTCGTCACAGTAAGTTGGCACATGTCCTTAACATCTTAATTCTTTTTTACTTCCCACTTCTTCTCCCTCCCTCCCACCACCTCTCTCTTCTCTTCTACCACCTCTAGATCCAGTGATGCTCTCAAATATTTTTCATTTTGTTTTTTGAGACAGGGTCTTGCTAGGTAGTTCAGGCCAGCCTTGTAATCACTGTATAGTCCAGGCCAGCCTCAAATTAAGGATTTAAAAGGATTAAATTACTTTAAAAGGCCAGCTTCAAATTAAGGATTTTAAAAACTCAACGGCCTGTGTTTTTTTTGGCCGGTTCCACCAAAAAAAAAAAAAAAAAAAAAGCCANAAACTATTACGCTGGGTATAAGAAGCCAACAAGAGCAAAGTGTGTACCACAAGATTGCACATGCCTAAATCTCCAGAGGCTGCGACTCATCTGTGGTGGCCTGGGGATGGGAGGGAGAGGAGAGACGCATGCTTACTACTTTGAAGGTGGTCATGGTCTCACAGTTGGATGTGTTTATTAGGTGTTGCTCATAGTAGCATATGGCAGACTGCAGCAAAACTGTTAAAAACAAGGAATTAGGTAGAAAAATTACTCAAGATGTATTTAGATGCCTGTTTGCTTCAAAGTCCTGGGGGCCATACGTTGGAGCCCAGATAGTTCCACCAGAGTTCTCTCATAGGGCTTGTCCTCACCATTCCATGCCCAGCCCCAATGAGAAAGGGTGTCCTAAGCTATTTTCCTGCCTGGCTTTGTGAGTGACAGGAAAAGCTGTGATTTGCCTCCTAAAGCACCTCCCTCATTAGGGCAGCAGGAAAGCCGGGGCAGGCTAGAGACCCCTCAAGTCATGGGAGCCCCAGGGTCTGGACACAACTTGGTTTCAGAACAGAATTTTTCTCTTCTCTTATAGGTGAAAAGTTGTGCTGAGTTTGTGTCTCTCTCAAAGGCCCGGATTGTGGAATATGAGAAACAGGTAAGTCTGCCTGGTAGGTTTTCTCTCTTTCACAGACACGTTTCTCATTCATTGGCAGTCACTTGGCCTTGGATTCTGTTCTTGTTTTTGGTTCTGGGGATTGAACTGAGAACCTTGCACTTGCCAGGCATGCCCTTGTGCTGCTGAGCTATCTCCCCGACCCCTGCCTTGCATTCTTGTTTTACATCTCCACGGCACTGTTTCCTTTACTAACACATTTATTTCTGTTCTTTCCAGCTGGAGAAAATGAATAACATGATTCCGTTTGATCAGATGACCATTGAGGACTTGAATGAGGCCTTCCCAGAAACTAAATTAGACAAGAAGAAGTATCCCTACTGGCCTCATCAGCCAATTGAGAATTTATAAAATTGTGTCTTGGGGAGAGGTCTGGGCCTTACATCATACACTCTGGATGTTAAAAATTAAAAAATGTATATATAATTCTGGCCTCTCAGCTTAATAGAGTTAAGCTTTCCTCTGAGGTGGCCTCACTGGAAATGGGCATTTTGTTAGGGTAAAAAGGTACCTAAAGGTGTGTATCGGGACCAGTCCTGTAGCAGTCAGGTAGCACACATAAGTCTAACACTAGCCCTGCGTGGTGGGTCCAGAGGCAGGAGTATTGCCATGAATTCAAGACCAGCCTGAACTCCACAGCAAGACCCTGTCTGAACAAAACTAAAACTAAACCTGATATTTCTGCAGATACTACAGATGGACTTTATCAGAGAAGAACAATGGGGGCTGATAACTTCTGTGAAGTCTGTGCTCCGCTGATGCAAGCGATCAGAGAGGGGCCGTCCCTCCTGACTTCGAGGCTGCTGAAGGTGGGAGGCAGTAAGGCCCACGCTGTTGCACCTAAATCACATAGTCTGAGTGGATGGAGATGTTCGATGGTGGCTGTGCCTTTAATGTCCAAAACAAAAATGAGTCACTGGCCTGGCACCCAGCCATCCAACTGAGGAGTCGGACAACAGCCAAGTGAAGACAAGGCGACTCCAAGATAAATCCAGTTTACGTGTAGAGTATGGTTAGAACTCATGCCCATCAAAGAAAGCCCCCACAGGAGTCTTGTGAAAGTACCGCGGCATGAGAGGAGTCCCCTGCTTCTGAGGGAGCCATGGGGGGGTTTCCCTGCAAGACACAACAGTGCCTGGTGGGGTTCAGCTTCTCAGTCAAGACAATGAAGGCGGGGCTGGAGCTTCCTTTTTAGTTTATAGGACGTTACTGAATTGCACATGCTTTTTCTCTTTTTTTTTTTTTTACATTTATTTGGGTTCTAGGAGTTAAACCCAGCGTTTCACACACGCTACCCTCGTGCCCTACCACTAGGTGACGTCCCCACCCCCTAAGTTTACATTTGGAAAGTAAAGGTAACCATTAGTAAAATAGCATTATGACTGAAGCAGGGGAAAGTACATTATAGCAGGTTACAAAGTTAAGTGAGAACAAAAATAGCATCATCAGAGCCAAATTACTGGTGGTGCACACCTATCATCCCAGCACTTGGGAGCCTGAGGCAGGAGATTTGGCACAAATTCAAGGCCAGCTTGGGCTACGTAGTTCAAGACTGGCCTGGACTATACAGTGAGACCCTGTCTCAAAGAATCCTAAAAAAAAATAAAAATAATATCATGATTGAGTCAAAGACTATGAAGTACAATTTAAACTGGACAATCCCAAATCTGTATAAACTGGCTGTCTGTGGCTTGATTGGACATACTAGGGGTACTAACGCACTGCTCTATGAACAGGCATTCGAGGAGAAAACAAGCATTTATCAGGCCTTTACTATTTCAAGATAAATAGCATACGCTGACAAGGGAAATTTTTTTCCAAGCATTCCTACTGATAATCGGGAAAAAATGACACTGGAAAAACCACTATTTTGAAAACTAGATTCTAGTTTAGAGGAAATATTGATGAGGAACAGGTTAAAGGACACCATGAAGAAACAGATTGGACCAGGAAGTACAGTGCCTGCCTAGCAAGTGCAGTGCCCTGAGTTCAATGGGCCTGCCCATTAGCTCAGTTATTTAAGGATTTGGGGGTGGGTGGGCTGGCTCAGAATGCCTTTAGGGCATGTTTGGCTGGCTGCAGTTGGGATTGAACCACAGTAACCTGAGGCTGACTGCTTTATTGAAGCAGCCACTTCAACGACTGAGCTAAGGGGCGGGCCCCAGTTCAGTTGTTGAAGTGACTGCTTAAAGCAATCAGGATGCTGTGGTTTGATCCCAGATCCTAACCTGAAGCCAGCCTGAGCCAGCCAGAAGGAAAGAGACAGATAAATCTGAAATGTGGGGTATTCTACAGGACAGGAAAACTGAACTTGTTTTCAGTAAGTTAATGGTGTTGGGCAGGAAAGGCAGCGTGAGGTTAAAAGAAATGGAAGAGACCCAAGACGAAAGGCTGCGTGTTGGCCTGCTCTGGAGTTGTACCAATTAGCGGAGAAATTATCCTTGAGACAGTGGAGCGACCTGAGTACAGGCTGGGTATCCGAACATCCCAAGGGATTACTATCATCTTGTAATGGCTGTGAGGGTCAGGCTGCAAGGGCAGCGCCCGCTTGGGCCTGGGCAGAGCCCGAGTGTGCGGGACGAAGGCGGCCCCTTCAGCAGCTAGGCCGGGCCCAAGCCCTGCCTCCGTGGCTGGCTGGACCGCGCTAGATAGACTGTTCCCCAAGACCTAACCTTGTGCTTGGTGTTTAGAAGTCTTCATAAAGATTCATTACGAGTGGGAGAGAAGAAATGTAAGAAACAAATCCTTAGGGGATCATACACAAACCATAAGTAATGGGACAGACGGCAGTTCAGTAAATGATGATGGGGCAGGAGTAGCTCGATACTCCAACATGTGCCGTGTGCGTCTATCTGTGAGGGCTTGTGTTCGATCCTCAATACCATCACCACCAAAAAAAGTTCTCGAGTTACCCTATAATCCTAATCATTTTTTAAAAATAATCCTAATCATTATACACGTATACTTATCACTTACCTTCCGCCACAAACCTATGAGATAGATGGGGTATCCATCCTTGAACAGGGGTTCTGAGGATGACAAGATTGTCACCTTTCGCTGTCCTCTGTTCAGAAACCCCTTCCCACAGAGCTAGACCAGATGTCCCTTCTCTGACTCCATAATTAATAGGCTCCCACTGCCTTTATGCTTGAAATGGCCTTATTACCTTCCTCACTTACTGTCCCGTCTCACTGAAACGTGGGCTCCATCCGCGCAGGCCTAGAGAAGGTTTGGTGGAATTGTATCGGAACCCTAGCAAAGACCCCGTGAGGGACTCCTGCGGTCCAGGCTAGAGACCCGCTGCCGCCCCCAGGTGGTCAGACGGAGGTGCCACCGCTCGTTTCCAAGTAGCATCCATCCAACCTGGGGACTAGGGTGGAGAGAACCCTGTCTGGCCCTGGAGAAGGGACTGGAGTCTTGCTTTCTGGTTTGTTGCACTTTTCTTTTACATAAGAACAAGGAACAGTAGGTTTTAAACTGTTTTGAATCAAGGACTTAGGAGAATCTGATGAACCAATGCCATCCTTCTTCATTTATTTCACATGCTATGAAGTCTGTCCCCAAAAGGCCACTCACAACTCCTTAAAAATTAATATCTTTATAGCCAGAAGAGTACATTAAAAAAAATTTACCAAAGGATAAAATAAACATATAGACAGGAAGTTGCAAAGATCACAAGTGTTCATCTTTTGATCTTTCCAAGGAGAGCTTGTCTATTCAGGCAAAAACCAGACAGTAGCCGGCCCCTAGAAGCCACACACTTCTGAAACTACATCCAACCTCCAGGAACACGAGTCCGCTTTGTCACAGCACAGGTTCGGTGTTTTTTTTT
>NDGN011452644.1:0-13094 GCA_002564285.1 Tympanoctomys barrerae
TGTCAGCCAGACCCGCCCCTTGGTGGGCTGAGCTGGCCACACACACACACACACACACACACATAAATAAATAAAAAATCAAAAAAATCTTTTTCGGGCTGGTGAGATGGCTCAGTGGAGAAAAAACATTAAAAGTTCTTTTATTGTAATTTAACTTTTCAAATCTTGGCAAGCATTAATAAGCAAATCCAAAAAGAATCTTTGTCAGACTATGCATACATGTTGAGTTAGAAATAATGGCCAGGTAATTGTGATTGACAATTACTTTTACAGATATTTTGGAAAGAGGGGTTTCTAGCATTTCTCAATTCACACACATGAGGAAGTGAGCAAGACAGGCTTGGCCCTATGCACATTTGGTGGTGCAACCTTCAATTATTTTCTTGTTGTCCAAGATTCTACTTAACATGAGAACAACATTACATTTAAAATTTTTCATTTTATTTTAAGTGATGAAATATCTAAAGTCAAGATTTCTAATGAAACTATTTCAGTGCAGGAGCTCCATAATGAAAGACTTGTTGAAGAAAAGAATCAGTGTTGAATTTAGCTGGAGTCTACCTTCTAAATTACATCCTGGAGTAATTATGATAAATATGCAAGCTGTAGTCACTAAAACTCTGCTCACGAGGGTGTATTGGCCGTTATGCACTGGCTAGTTATACGGGCTAATTTGTGTAGGAGTTTCAGACTGCAATTGAGAGTGATTATAGAATACATAATTAATGTCAATGACTGAAAATTCAGTTGCTGACAATTGTAGGTTATGGACAATGGATAATTAAAATATAATTAATGGGCTAATTAAGATGTCAGCAACAGAAATATTTTGTTAACTTAACAATAGTTACTATAGTCTTGGTCCTAACACATTTTAATTCTTAATGCAGAAACATTGATCTCTAATGGTTGACAGCTCTACTTCACAAGCTGTACAAAATCATACTGAGAGGGAGCTGGGAACTCTCATATTTAGCCACATGAAGAAAATGGCAGATGCACAGTTGGAAATTTCTGAAGGATAGAAACAGATGAAACACTGCATTAAGAAGGGAAAAACAGGTATACTACAAAACTTTCCTTCTCATCCTGAACACAGCTCATTTTTCTCCAGAACAGAATAGATTTACATTATAATGAAAAAATTGGATTGAATAAGAGACAAGAATATTCAAGAGCTTTATCCAAAATTATGCAACATGATTTTTGATACTATTTTTTTCATTTATTCCTTTTCTTTCCCCCAAGTGTTCAGCTTTATTGAGGAAATGAGGGGCTGTCAGGAGCCCTGGATCTCTGGAGATAAGGCCTGGTATGCACCTGAGTGACCAGTGGCCCAGCAGGTGGTAAAGATGGGATCTCTGAAACCTGAGTATACTTGAAGGTATGACTCTCAGCACCACCCTTCCCAAAGCCTTTGGGGCCAAACATGGCAGAGTAGCAGGGGCGGTTGCAGTAAAGCTTGCCTTCGTGCTCAGAGTGACTGCTGGATGTCAGGGTCTTTCTACACTTTTCATACTTTAGCAGGACTGATGCCAGTCCTTGCCCATCAATGCCACCTGCTCCACAAAGCATTCCTTTTCCCACTTGGGACACTTAGGCATGGCGATGCATGCAGGACAGGGACTACAGACCTCGAGATGGTTGCGGGCTCCGGGGACCTTGTTTATTCTTTCAACATATGCAAAGTTGAGTGACAAGGCTTTGAAGCTTATCTACTAAACATAAAGCCATGTCAAATGACTCCTTGAAGATTAACTACGGGCGAAGAAATCAATGATATCACCAGAAAGAACAATGAGGAAAATATGAAAGACAAGGAAAACAGAACAAAGGAGACACTGAGGCATAACAGTCCAATAAACAAATAGACAAAAGAAAACTAAAAGAATAGAGACCCAGTTTCTATAGTAGTCTCAATAGAAAGAAAAATGCTACATTGGCCTTTTTCTTTTAAATAAATAGAACACTTTCTTAATAATGCCAAAATGATTCACAATAAACATTTTATGTATCTGGAATTTTCCTGTACACTACAAAGACAACACAGTCGAGCAGATAGATGCTAAGTCTTAACATGTAATTATAGGAAGCTTATAGTATTTCTAGTATAATACATTAATGTAAACCAGTTATTTAAGTGATATATAATATAATGAAAAAGCTTTACAATCACTGGTTTAAAAAGACCAAGAAACATCTTCCCACATATAGCTGAGGCGCAGTAGAATCTTATCCGGATGTAAATAGGTGTCTTTGCCAAGATGCAAAAACAGCTTTTCCTGTCACTAAAAGGACAAACTCTAATCCATCTGCCATGTATAATTTGACAAGCCACAATGCTTAAACAGTAGGAAAGAAAAATGTCTTCCAAAATTTCCCCTGAAGGAGGAGGCTTTCAGCAGTTCACAATTACTGTCTAGGCTGAATGTCTCACTTGAGACATCTGCTCAGCAGTTATCCAGGAAAACCTGGCCCACAGGAGGCCAAAAGTGTTTCTCACAATTATCGTTGGCCTTAAAGTGCCAATGGCCTCAGTAAGAGCCAATTGCAAAGCATCAGGTGTGCATTGTGGTGACCCTTTGTGCTTTACCAGGATGTGCCTCAGCCCTCACTTCAGTACACATAAACTTCAGAGATGATAATCTCTCTAAAGTTCAAGGCATAAAAATCCACTCTAAAGTAAGTCTGCACCCAGTAATGAGCCAAAGATCTTGACATAGTTTTACTGATAATAGAAGAGTTACAATCATATAATACCACAGAGTCATCCTTCCTGCAGATAAGTGTTGCTTTCTCAGGACCCACTTCAGTTCATTACACTTAGTAAACCTTCTAAAAATTATTCCTGGCACTAGTTCAGAATGCACAAAAATTTCTCAGCAAAAACCTACTTTGGTTATCACATGAAGGATTTTCCAGGTGAGAAATCTGGATTTTAAGGGGAAGAGAGTAAAATCAGCATTCCATTTTGCATATTCAGGCTTGCCTTCTGGAATCTTGAGAATGCTGGGTGAGATCATTAATGTACTATGGAAAGACAGTAAGTTGTAAGGTAAAAATAATAGCATGTAGTGGAAAAGGAACCAGCTAATGTTTTCTTCATTTGTGATAGTAAAATTGTTTCAGAACCAAAGCCATCACAAGCATGTTTATCAACAGCCCAAAGACCCAATGAAGTTGGGGACCAAGGAGTGACTACCAGAATATAGGGAGATCCTTATTGAATCTTGGAGACAAAATGAAAGCATGCCTAGGCAAACACAGGGACTGCAGTTCAATACCTGGTACCACATGCTACTCCAGCCTGGCCCCAAGGCAGGCTGAGTAGGCCACAAAAATAGATAAATAAATAAGAAAAGCATTATCTCAGAGTAAAAAAAAACTTTAAAGAACAAATCAGTCCAATAAAAAAAACTATTCACTGTGCTACACATTTTATTTACCAATATAAAGCTGAACCAATGTGCTAATAGTTTAGAACTATTATGAAACAGGTATATGGCGCTGTTATGGATCAGATCCTAACATACGTTCAGTCATTTTTTCCCCCACTTAGTTAATGGTGGATCCAAGGTGAGAGCTGGAAAGGTACTTCTAGAACCAACATCTAATTAAATGCAGACTTTGTGGCCTTTCGAGCAGCGTCATTGGTACAAGCTAAGTGGCATGCTCTTCTTTGCAATGAACAAAAAAGCCCTTAATAAGGAACAGACATCTGATATGTTGTAAGTACCATACTAGATAATGGAAAGGCTCTCCTCTCTTTAATCTATTTTTATTTCTCCTGCTCCTCCCATAATACATTTTGTAGCTTTATTTCTTCAAAATCCACCATAGTTGAAGAAATACGTAAACAGATAACTTTTGAAAATCAAAATGCTAATTGAGGAAATACATAAACTCATGACTAAAATTTAAAAATCAGTAGGCACTAACTTTCATGTTAAATGAACAATATTAGCCATAATTGTAGAAAGTTAGTGTTTCAATTAAATTATGACATAGTTAAACTCTTATTAAACAGAATTAACTCTGGGCTGTCCTTATAAGTATTGGCTCAGTTTGGAAGCAAAGAGGTCTCTGAGACAGCAGGAGTGAGGGCCAGAGAAAACACTGGATTGGTGTATCTTCATCAAAGTCTCTCCCCCTGCAAATAACAGACAGCACTGACAATGTGAAGGGGCTTTCCATCCTGCTTTCAGACAAGATGCATTTGCTCCTGTATGTATTTTTTTCCAGACTCTACTGCATTATACTAAGGAAAATTCAAACAGGTCATTCATGTCAGAGGCAGTGTTCTAAAAGCCCAATACAAGCACAAAATACTGTCTGCCAAGACCACAACAAAGGCTGAAGGATGAGCAGCCCACCCACAGCAAAATGAGTGAATTTCATGCGTTTCTATGCTGTTAATTGTGGAAAATATGGAAGCAGTGAATTGAAGCTGCCTGGTCAGTGGCTTTGATGTCAGGAATTTGTATTCGTTTAAATGACCTTTCCTGAATGAGCAGGACCCAATAGCAGCATTACAGAGTAAACACTGCCAAATGCACAAACAAGTTTATTTAGCAACTTTTGTCAAAATAAAATTTTCATAATTTCCTTTTCCCCCTTTCATCAGATCAAATGTCACTGTAAAGCCTGAATAGAAAATCTCCAGCTCACTATCAAGTGTCTCTAGGTTTTTGTTTCAACCTTGTTTATATTCATCCTAATGTTATAGGCAGCCAAATTAGATAGAAATATTAATAGGCAGATAGAGGCAGGCCCTCGAAGGAGACAATATGAAAGACAAGCTACATTGCAACTGTGGGAGGTATGAGGGACGGATGCTCCTACTGTGAACCAGACCTAAAAGACCTCAAGGCCAAACAAATGCTAAAAGAGTAGCACCAAAGAGTGATATTCCAAATGGGTGTTCCCCATCAGGAAGAGACCCTGTCCCACATTCCAGCCCCCAACAGAAAAAAGCACTGTCCCATATTCATGCCCACCGTAACTCACTTCTCCATTTGGCCCTGGGCAAATCGACTTTACCTGAGCAGTGGTGCTTGCAATCCCATGTTTGACCATAGTTTTGTCCCACCCCACATCCACCTAAGGGAGACCCCTTCCTCTCTACCTTAGCCCTGCATGGTTTTGCTCTATAAAAATAAACTAAAAGAAACAACTTTCTGGGCAACCCGCTTGGGACCCCCTTCTGTCCTCTCTGAGACAGAAGCTTTCTTTCCCAATAAAATATTCTACTCTTAACCTCTGTTTGTTTGTAAAATTCATTCTTCGGTTTTAGAGACCACGAACTCATCCAGGTCAGGTCGTGAGTTTTCCTTCCCTGTATCACTAAGGCTGTAACATAATATGTATCATGAGTTGTTTGGCAGTCTTGGACTTTTTCATTCAGATACTACATGTTGTTTCCTAGAGATTTCTAGAGTGATAGGCAGCTGATATTGTAACCTGTCGTGGTACATTAATCTTTTTTCGAAATGTAAATGTCAGTGTTACTGTGCTCTGTAGGAGAGTAAGACAGGGACTCAGTTCTGTAACCCACACAGTCATTTCCAAGTGCGGTCTCCACAGTAGGGGCTTTGTAAAGCTCAACCGACTGGCTCACTAACTACAGTTTCTTGAATGAGTCAAATACATTATCCACTGTGAACAATACCTACATTTTGTTCCTCGAGAGATAGATCCTAAGATTTAAATTCAATCTATTGAATGAAACGGCACATGCCATGCTCATTCATCAATAGAAAAATGAAACGAGCTGCTGGCTAACTCAAGCCTCATATTAACCTTAACAAATATGTTGTCAGCCTGAAAAGAAGTAACTCTCTCAATGTTGTGGACATTTAGTTTGCATAAATGAAGGCCATCAAATAGCGTCCTGCTCTCGCGTGTCTCATCCTGGTACTCTTACCTCACCTCTTGTTCTTCCATCCTCCTTTGGGTCTTTGTTCATTCAGTCACTGCTTCCTGGAATGTTCTTTCTCCACAAAGGTCACACAAACTCCAATGCCTGTTTCGTCACCTAGAGCACATCTGAGCTCTGCTACCTGGATTGTTCTTGGCAGTGTGCTCTGCTTTCCCTCCACCATGCAAGATTCTCTCAAGAAGCGGAGAGAGAGAGAGTAAAGTATTTAGAAACTGGTATCCTTCTCATAGCTCTGTGGTTCCTCTGCTCTAGCCTTGAGGATTCCTTGCTATTCCTGAAGCATGCCGCGTGTGTTCCTGACTCTGCCTCTTGTTCTCTTGTCGTCTTCTCATTCAGCTCTTTCACTGCTCTGCTCCATGTGTCCTGTTGGTGAGGGTTAATGGGATGATTGCACAGGAAAACCCATACGAAGGACACCCTTACTTAGTACTGAGTTCCTGGTGCCTGCCACATACTGGGAACCCAATACATATTTTGTTTGAATAGGAGGATTAATACACTATTATATTTTCTTAGAGACGTAGGATTATTAATGTATTAAAGAATATAATAAAGAAATTTTATGGGCTTGGATGACCACACTAGAGCGCACATTGAGAAATATAGCCAGAAGGTATACAGAGTATTCTCCTTTCTGAATCCCTACAGAGTTTACCAGAAATTACATGTAGTTTATTGTCATGTTCTTTATTTTATTATTTTATTTTATTTATTTTTTATGCATTTGGTACAGGGCCTACAGGGACTATAGGGTCTCACTACATAGATCAGATTCCTAGTGATCCTCCTGTTTTTCAGCCTCCTAAGCACTGGGATTACAGGTGCCTGCTGTCATACCCAGTTTCAGTCACCCTCTTAGCATGCCCTGAGGATGGTGCCAGCACAGCACACCCCGTCCCTACTCCCACCTAAGCACGTGCTTTAGTTCACTGAACTATCTGGCTGGCCCCATGTTCTTTAATTTCATGGGTTTTATTTTCTTCTCCCCAGTTAGCTTGGATTTTCTTTGAGTTTAGAGGCCACATCCATCATTCTTCAACATTATTGCAGTGCTTGAGAAGGTACAAGATGTACCACTGGCACTTAGCTGGTTGAGAAGATCGATGACTAGACTTTTCCATTATGAAGAGATGTTGAACTTTAAAAAGAAAACTAATAGTGAATTAGTAGTAATAAGAAATTTCTGAAACAAAAAATTATCTTTGTTTATATCCAAATATGTGTTGTCACATGTATAATTATATGCAATATAAACATATTATATTATTATAGTAATATAATAATCATTTCATTATATACAATATATAATTCATCATATATGTGGGTTATTTTTAATTTTTTTGGTAAATGTTTGCAGTACATAATGTTCACATTCTTTGCGGGAATTGGTATATAACACATCTTAATTCTTTTTTCATGTTATTCCCCTCCCAAGTTTCTTTCCTGCATCTCTTAGTCCCCTTTCCATTTGTTCTTTATTTATATTTGGGATTCTCCTAAGAGAAGCCATATGACCTTTTGACTTTTATTAGTATATGTTTACACTACATAGTGATTACATTCACCGTAGGGGATTGGGGCACGTACATGACACATTTCAATACCCCTCTCTACCTCCCTTTACATCTCTCTCTCTCTCTCTCTCTCTCTCTCTCTCTCTAAGAGAGAGAGAGAGAGAGAGAGAGAGAGAGAGAGAGAGAATTTCATTTCAATTAGTTTTGTGGTAGAAAGATATACTACTAAAATAAAAACATTCATTACATGCACTTTATGGGTGCTTTTGTGGAAAATGATGGTGATGTATGTGATGCTTATGTCTTGAATACTGAAGGTTGGACATAGTGTCTAGAGCTGTGCTTCAGGAGCACCCAAAAGGGTTCCAATAGTATCTTGTATTTCAAAGCACTTATATCACTACTCTGATTGGAAAAGCCACTTTTTCCACTAGGAAATACTGAAGCTGCCTGGTTTCCATCCAGTAGACTTGGCTGAGAGCAGGGTGAGAGTATTCTCTTAAGAAAGGATGTGTGGAGAACAGCTGGGCTGTAGCTGTTGATAAGTCAACGCTGGTCTCTCTCTTAGGGCCATGACTCAGCTAATTGCTGGAGATACACAAGAATATTTTTATGGCAGAAATTTTTATTCTTTTGCAGTGGCCACTAAGGTGAAAATTGTTTCTTGGAAACAGACACAATGCTGTGTTTAGGAAATACAAATTGCTCCTAGTTTTTGTTTTTATTCTCATTTTAAAGTTTAAATAAAGTGATTTTTCTATGAGCAAATATTAAATATTGCTATATTTTAAAATCACCAATATACTTTTAAAATACTTGAAATTCAAAATTATTTCATATTTTAACTTGATCATAACGTCACCATCTTAGATACATGTCAAAACTAAATTTAATAGTATATATTTGAGAAGATGAAGGAGTAAACATGTTAGGAACATTATGATGCAATTTTTTGTGTTTATGATTGTAACTATGCTTGTGAAAGTACTTAGGTAGTTAAACAAAGCTATTAATAATTCAGAAAAATTAAACTGTACAGCAGAGCTATTTTTATGACCTTTGCCTCTTATTTCTTTTTACTTTTCACATTCCACCAAACATATTAACTATACAACTACTTCTGTATGACCTCAAATTGTAACAGTTTATATGCAGGTACTCTATCAGAAGAAGAGATGCAGCTGGCGTAGAGGTGCAAGCTGCAATCCCAGCACTCAGGAAGCTGAGGCAAGAGGATCACTGCAAGTTTGAGACCAGCCTGTGATACAAAGTGAGCTCAAGGCCAGCCTGAGCTGCATAGTGAGACCCTGTCTCAAAAGATAGAACAAACAAAAAGAGAGATCTAATGTAGAAAAGAGTCTTCACAGTTTATTTTTTTAAATATTTGTTTGTTTGTTTATTTGGTACAGGTTCTCACTATGAGCTTGAACTCATAGGGATCCTCTTGTCTCAGCCTCCCCAGCACTGGGATTACAGGTATGGGTTGGTAGCTAGCATCTGAGAATAAGAGACACAGGTGAAGGGCAGAGTAGGGGATGGATGGCTTTGACTCTGATGAGCTTTACCTGGGCTGGGTAACGTGTGGGTGGATGCAGGTGATCAAATGTGGTGCTGCGATAGGGAACTCTGGATGGGTCACTGAGCTCATTTGACCCATATGAAGAGTTAGAGGAGTGGGCTGGTGCCCAGGCACTGTGGCCACAGGAGGAGTGGCAGTCACCTAAGGGTGACCTCAGCTGCACTGCCCCTTCCTCTGCACCCTTCACCACACTTACTAGACTTCAGAACATCCCCAGTAAACAGCTGTCCTTTCTTCTGGTCTGCTAGAGCTTTCTCTCAGCCAATTCTTTCCCATCTGATTTTCCCAGTATCCTGAGAACACCAGTGAACCATCGCCTATCACGTTAGCCCAGAGACACCCTCGTTCAGTCTTCCCATGTCAATACAAATCGCCCCCCATTTCATAGCTATGGAACTATTATGTCATGGCTGTCTTCAGAATGATTATCTACATGTGATATGTTTAAGTTATGATGTTAGTTATGTTGTAAAAGTAAAACCAAATGAATAAAAAATAAAAATCTGCCATGCTTATGCCACTCAGAAATAACCACTGTGACAATGGGTGTGAAAATAATATATAAAATTTCTCAAAGTAGTATTATGTCATTTTCAAATTCCCTGTCCTTAGAAGTATAGCATTGTTGTATTTTTATTCATTTCTGTTTGTAAAGATATTGATTGTTATTTTGGGCAGTGCTCATAATTTTCATCTTTACACCAGCTCCCTCCATCTCCCACACTGGAAAGATAATACTGGCTATGAGAATCTTTAATATGCTTTTTACTGTTACTGATCTTGGTTTCAATATCAAGTTCCTATAAACATATTCTAAATAACAGCTATCTTTATGCCATTCAGTTATCTTGGTTGGTAGTATAAAAGGAAAAGAATATGATCTTTTCATTTTTGGAAAGATTAAAAACAGAAAAGAGAAGCAAAAGGGACTTCAGGAAGAAATTTTCAAAATTTGGCCAACATTTGATTAATGCACTGCTATCAAAGGTCAACTTTGTCTCCACAGATCCATGGTCTGGTTTGTTCATATGTCAGCTCGCCTTTCCTCTGGACTTGGATAAATCTAAATGGAGCCTTATCAATCCAGTTCTATTTTTCAGTGCTGTCACGAACAGTTGGCTCTGGCACACATAATGACACTTACAAGGAGCGACTTATTTTAATAATGCTGTTGACTTTCCAACTTCTCAGTTACCACAGTCATCAGACTCTAATTTACTCTTCAGACCCCTAATCATTCCATAGCCTGAGCTGGACAGAAAAAAAATAATTTGTTCACTTCACAGAAAGAAAGTCTATATTCCCAAAACAAAATGAGTCAGACAGCAATCTTTGAGTTAACAGGCTCTGCTGACGGACCCTTTTCCCTACTTTTCATCAGTCTGGTGAGAGTGGACTCTGGACAGAGATAAATGAGAGGTCAAGTGACCCCTCATTTTTCTAGAGGATTATTTCACCCACAGATAAGGCACAAAGAAGGAAGTAATAGTCAAGACCAGCCCATAAGAAAACAGAGAAAGGATAACTAACAAAAGCCCGTTCTCTCAGCCCTTGCCCTGACTTCCAGGCCAGCACAGCGAGCACTTTTACCAGCTTGCTGGTTTGTTATTTTTTTTTTTTTTTCAATGAGGGGAAGGAAAAAAAAACCACAGTTAATATGTGGCAAAGATAATTATATCTCAAATAGCAGATTCTTATGCTTTTCCTAACTTTATAACTAATGTAAAATACCAAAAGAAAAAATCTTTCTGCACTTATTTTGTCTCCCAGTAGAAAGCCCAAGCCCATACAAAATGAGCGCATGTTAAAATATATTGGCTGGCTGATTTTTACTGACAGGAGTAGTGATAAGGCGGGTAGTCTCACTGTGAGACTGGAGTTTCACTCAACAGTTTTTGGAAGAAAGAGAACTTTCCAAACACTATTGTCATTCTTCTGGCATATTGGAAAAAAAAAAAAAGAGATACATTGGTTTTGAAAATAAGAAGCAGGGGCTGGGGAGATGGCTCAGTAGAATAAGTGCTTCCTTTGCAAGCACAAGGGCTTGAGTTCAATCTCCAGTTCTGGAAAAGAAAAGAAAAGAAAAGAATAAACAAACAGAAAGATACATATGGACATGTTATAGGGCTTTATTTTTCATGAAATTGATTTATGACAGTCATCTTTGTTTCTAAGTTGCTTCTAATCTTTGTTTACCTATGGAAGATGGCTTTTAAATTTTAAAAATTTTCTCCAAAAACCTAATCCTTAATATATAATGCACTGAAAAGTTCTATTTATTAATCTTCAGTTGTGTTGAGTACATAGTTTGAAATAATACAGAAACGGAATGATCTCTTAGAAATTCAGCACTCCTTTAAGGATGTCAGATAAAATATAACCATCAGACTTATGATGATAGAACTACCTCTTGTAGACATATCAATTAATATGTTTCTTTAAGATGTACTTTAGAAAAGAGTACATTAATGACCAACATTATAGAACAAAACAGGTAGATGAGATTTAAAATTCAAAAGTCAATAACGATTACTGTTCTTGTGAATATTATTAATGCTACTTGTAAAATCATTTTCATTAGGTGCAAATCATGAAAAATATGGTTTATGGTACTGCAGAATTCTTTTTTTTTATGTATTTAGTATAGGGACTACAGGGTCTCACCACACAGATCGGACTGGTAGTGATCCTCCTGTTTTCAGCCTCCAAAGTGCTGGGATTACAGGAGTGTGTCACCATACTCAGTCTCAGTCACCAGCTGAGCACACCCTAGGGGTGTCTCAGTGTGTCCCCAGTATTAAAGGGGTGTCTCAGCGTACCCCAGTATCAATCGCATGGCACACCAGGCATCTAACCCTGGTTTATGGTATTTCAAAAAGTTTTCTTTTTTGACATCTATTGGTACATGTTTCCAGTACATAATGAAGGGGCCTCCCCATTAGCTCAGCTCTTTAAGTGATTGCTTAAACAAAGCAGTCAGGCTCAGGATGCTGTGGTTCAATCCCCAGATCCTCAAGCCTTGCCACAGCTGTCCTGAAGGCATCCTGAGCCAGACAAAAACAAACAAACAAACAAACAAACAAAAAACCCTCCTTCCAGTACATAATGATTATATTCACTGTAAGGAATTAGTCATGTACATGACCCATTTCAATTCTTTTTCCCCTTTCCCTTCACTTTTTTATTTTTCCAGCATTATATTATTTTGTTATCTTATAAAACTTTATAAAGTTAATTGTCACATATACAGATTGAAAACCAGGCCAAAGATCACATACAACATGCAAGACACTTGTTATAAGTCAAGGTACACTTTAATGTGCTGGATTACATTATCTTTTTTCAAGAAAATTTCCACCTAGGCTTTATAGTAATTTCTTATTTAGAGGCTCAAATAAAATGAAAAAATGATTCACTTTGTACTATGTAAATTCAGTACAGCAGCCCCAGAACCTGTTCTAATCGCAGCACTGAGTGAAGAGCACATACATGTATTTTCCAGGGTCATAGATGGTTTCGATAATGTCTACAGTCTTTCCCAGACCAAATTATTTTCCTCGAAATTTTTTCTATTATCTCCCCTGGATGTTTTGCCCCTGTTTAACACAAGCTCTCACTCCCTCCAACTTGAGGATGCTTCTTCGTCATCTTTCCTCACCCTGAGTCTGGCTCATCCATAAATGAAATGCTCATCTTTGCTCGCTCATCTCCTGTGTTGCCCCTTGGAGGCGGTGCCAGCTGCCCCTCCCCGCCGAGCCCACCGCTCCACTTTGCTCGACCGTGCTTAGGCGCTCTGCTGCTCTTTCAGGTCCTGCCGCTCGTTCCTCAGAGGAGTGTCCTTCCTCGCCCTTGCCTCCTTTGCATCCTTAGGTTGCTTCCTCATTCATGCCTTGCTTAGACACCTGGGTAACAAGCATTCTCCTGGCTATGCTAGGTGTTTTATTTCTTACCAGGTTAAATTTTTTTTTTCCCTGAACCGGGGATTGAACTCAGGCCCTTGTGCTTGCCAGGAAAACACTTATTCCACTGAGCTATCTCCCTGGCCCTGAAGGAATTTTTTTTT
>NDGN011452662.1:0-18146 GCA_002564285.1 Tympanoctomys barrerae
TTGGGAGGCTGAAAACAGGAGGATCACTGTGAGTCCAATTTGTGTAGTGAGACCCTGTAGACCCTGCACTAAATACATTATAAATAAATAAATAAATAGATAAATAAATAAATAAATAAATAAATAAATACAAGCTGTTACTTGGAACTCCCATGGGCGGGGATGCCGTGCCATAGAGGCCACATGAGGAAGCACTGGCTGGGGTGGAGGAAGAGCAGCCAGAGGGCAATATGGCCAGGAGTCTTCCTGTAGTTTTCCAGGGAAGGGATGCTTGGGTCCAGAGAGCTACCTAAGCAGGTTGAGGACTGGCCAATTTGAATAACTACACTGGCTGCTGGGTTGTATGTTGTCTTGGTGTCTGGTACATAATTCTACGTGACTGGAGAGGAAGTGGTGGTCTGGGCCCTAGCCATTTGCTTGTGGAAGAAGTCACTTGTTATCTCCAAAAACTGCCTTGGCCTGGAAGGGACCAACAAGGTGTCCTACATCAAAACACCAGCAACACCATGTGGTGTGCAGGCATAGGAGTATTCTCTCTCTCTCTCTCTCTCTCTCTCTCTCTCTCTCTCTCTTTCATTCAAAGAAGCCATTAACAATGAAAAACTTTATAAGAGCAAATGAATGAAATATTCCAGAACCCAGGGCTGGTTGATTAAGTTTGATTTTAAACCTCGGGACTGTCAAGGATGAAGAGAAACACAAGTGCGATTTCCACTGTTTGAGAAAGAGATGTCTCTTTTGTTTGGGAATGTGAAATGTAGCCATCAGCCTCCATGGAATTCTGAAATATGTATGAGCATCCTGAGAGGGTCTATATCAAATTATGTTTTTATGCCAAGTGCAGAAGAATGCATGAGAGATCATTCTTTTGGTTGGCTCTCAGAACGACTAGAAGCTGCAGTATCAAAGTGTCCTCCAGGGAAGGACTAGCAGGTGGAAGTTGAAGGGGTAGAAGTGATGAGTCAAGGAGGTCTTACCCTGTGTGGCAGTTGAGATTAGAACATCCCTAGGAATGAGTGATTACAGCCATCCTGTCACAAAGATCAGTTTGATTTGATGGCATTGTTGTTATGGGGCTTTGATGGCTAGAAGTTCGAGGTTGGTTCTCTCTGTCCTCGTCTTAGGGTGCAGATACTTTTGCAATTATTCATAAAATAGATGTTCATGCACTTGAAATATGAAATGTGTATTAAAAAGCTCACATTCTGTTCTGAGAATAAAGGGGATGGGGTTTCAGTCCCTGCCTTCCCATTATCTGGCTTCTCCTCAAGGGAGACCTGTGGTTCAGCCCCTTTATTATACCACTGCTTCTCTCCCTTTTCTTCCTCTTGTTCTTCTGGTCCCTCCTCCCTTAATCGGCTGTCTGAGCAGGCCTCTGCCTGGTCAGGAGGCACTCAGGGAGCATCCTGAGGACCTGGACTTCCTCTAGTCCTGGTTGTAAGATAACTTCTCCAAACTGGGGACTTCAGCATCGATGCGATGGTGAATAAACAAGTGCTGGCGAAAGCCCTTCCCAGACAGCAAGGCCTGGCTGGGTGGAGCACTTATGAAGTCAAGGACTTGAACACATATCACCCCTTTGGCTCAGGGTTTGGCGTGTTTAAGGTACAATCGTGGTCTCTCCCAAGGGGTTGGACGTGGGGCCAGAGTGTTGAAGAGGCAGGAGCTATTCCATTCCTATTGCAGTCTGGCTGTGGTGGGGGCAGAGGCCAGGTGTCCAGTTTCCTACCACCCTCCTTATGTCTGCTCTGCGTTCAGTCCCACTGCTACGGAACAGACCGTTGTTCCTCACTTAATCCCCTGAGGAAGCAGCACGCCAGCATTCGCTCCCTGCGCTGTGAGAGAGCTCCTACAGTGGGCTCGCCATGCAGGACACCAGCACTTCGCCTCTGCTTCTCAAACTTCCCCATGTGGAAGGGGACGGGCCACCTGGCAGGCAGATAGCTCAGCGGATGGCAGAGCTGCTCCAGAGCCGTGTGCACCACTGGACCCTCCGTGGTCACCAGGTGTGCCTTCCAAAAGCCCTCTTCACATCCTCCTACACACAGTAGGTCTTTCCCTGGATGCTGGCCTTGAAAGCATTAGCCACACTGGGTGCTGGCCTGCCGAGGAGAGCGCCAAGACGGCATGAGCCCAGGCTTTCCCTCCCTGCTCTCTCTCCTTCGGGCTCTGCATGTAAGATGCTGAGCTTCTGCTTGGCATCATGGTGAGGGTGCGCTGTGGCTGCCTGGTTTGTCTTTCATTCTTCATTTATGTTTCTAAGTGTCACTTGTGAACATCTCCCCAGCACGTCATCCGCGCACAGCGAGCCATCAACAACGAGATGGCGCACCAGCTCTACGTCCTGCAAGTGCTTACCTTCAACCTCCTGGAAGACAGGATGATGACCAAGATGGACCCTCAGGACCAGGTGGGCGTGCCACAGCTGCGTGGAGGGGGTGTGGGTGAAAGCACCTTGAGTTCTGGATGAGCCTGTGGCTGTGTGTCATCATCTCAAAACTTAGGGACACAGCGTGACTTATTTATTTATTTGTATTTTAGTACAGAGTCTACAGGGTCTCACTCCATAGTTCAGACTCACAGTGATCCACCTGTGTTTAGCCTCCCAAGAGATGGGATTACAGGCATGTGCCACCACACCCAGTCTGAATTGCAGTCTCAGGGCACCCCAGGGTGGGGGAGCAAACTCTGGCCTCTGCACCTGCCTAGGCAGGCGCTTTAATCCACTCAGCTCTTTGGCCAGCTCAGGGACACAACTTTAGAATTTAGGTGAATCTAGGAACAGAAAAAAAAAACTGAATGGCTCCTCCCATTCACTGGGCCCTGAACACAAGCATGTTCTTCCTTTGTTAGACAAGATAGCTTGATAGCCCATGGCTGCAGGTCTTGGCTCTTGGCCACAATTCTTTCCATGGAGATAATTTTGAGGGCAGGCTCCCAGCCCATGAGGCCCTGGGGCTAGTGCTGTATGGTTGATGATTCTGCAGGAGGGGTGGGGTTTCCATGCTCCAGCAGCCCATGCTGAAGGTGGTTCCCCCATTGAACCTGATTCTGGGCATCATTTTGGTTGGTTGTTTGTTTGCTGTCCTTCCCGGATGGGTCACTGGAGGTCATGCGTGAAAGGTGACGTCTCCATCCGGAAGGCATGGGGAGGGGGACACTTTGCTGTGTAGGTGCAGAGTGAGAGAAAACAGCTGGGAACACTGCCCCTGCTGTAGCACATTTTCGGCTTAAACAGAGCTGCAGCTTTGGAAGGGAAAAGACTCATTATTGGCACGTGAGGGCCTGATGGGTTGCAGATGTGTCCTGTAGAGGCAGAGTGGGGGGCTGCGGCAATGCGCTCATCGTGGAGCAAGGGGCCTGTGGTCAGGGACAGCAGAGAGGCCTGCAAAGCCAGCAGCTGCACCCCAGTGTTCAGAAGGCCACGTGTGGTCACCCCAGGGAGACAAAGATCACATGTTCTAGCCCAGCCTGGGCAACTTAGTGACCGAGCAAGACTTTTCCTCAAAATAAATAAATAAATAGATTAATTAATTAACTAATGAGAAGTTGGAGACGTAGCTGAGTGCAAAGCTCTGGGTTCCCTCGGCAAGACAGCAAACAAACACACCAGAATTTCCGTGCCCCTTAAGCAGTAACTCCCCAAGTGTCCCCTGTCCTCGGCCCCTGGCAGCCAGCATTCTGCTTTCAGTTTCTGCGCATGTGGCTGTTGTAGGGCACGCCGGTGAGTGCAGCAAGTCTGGCTCATTTCCCTTCCATAACACTTTGGAGGTTCACCCAGGTGGTATCATGTGCCAGAATGCGCCCCCTTTAGAAACAGCCCCCACTGCACTTCTGAGCCATGTTTATCCATTTATTCGTGAATGGACACTTGGGTGCTTTCCACCTTTTGCTCTTCCTTTTATTTTTTATCATCATAGTTTCCATGAAGTCATTCCCTAGTGCAGAAAAGCATCCCTGGAAACATGAACGCTGCTCCGGAACCCTGAGCACCTCCCAGAGTCTCCCCGGCCTTGGATCCTACCCTTCTGTGTCATGTGGGGTTCTCATTTGGATCTGCCCTGGGCAACTGATTTTAGCACCGCAGAAGCCTAGGCTGCAAGGTCTACCCTGGTTGGCAGCCGGGAAAGTGAAGAAGGGACAGCCTTTTGCAGAGCCTGGCTTAGAAAGCTGCTTGCTTTGTATCTGTTTTTCTCTTGCTCCAGGGCAGTGATTCATTTAGGCCCCGGGAAGAGGGAGACCGGGAAGAGGGAGACCGTGTCACAGTGCACAGTGAAAGCAGCTCTCTCTCCCCCTTTCTCTCCCTCCTTCCCATCTCGGTCCCCCTCCCTCCCTCTCTCTCTCCCCTCCCCCTCTTCCCCAACTCCTTCAGGCTCAGAGGGACATCATATTTGAACTTCGAAGAATTGCTTTTGATGCGGAGTCTGAACCGAATAACAGCAGCGGAAGCATGGAGAAGCGCAAATCCATGTACACCCGGGATTATAAGAAACTTGGCTTCGTTGTAAGTAAGCGGCTCAGGGCCTGGATGCGGGTTCCTTGCAGCCTCCTGGGGGCTGACCTCAGCCATGTCCAGCGTGTGGTCCTCTTGCGCTTTAAAGAATAGTTTCCACATGTCCAGATGTTTAGCTGGTTTAAACAGGATCACATGAAAATCTGTTCTGGCTACAGCGCGATGGAAGAACTTGCACAAGTGTGACTAATCCCGCCTTTGTTTATTCAGCTCTGATTCAGCGTAAAGCAGAGCAGTGGGCTCAGCGCGCACACTTACCCTTTGTGGCTCTGCTCAGTAAGGTCTGAGTTCGAGGGAGGCAACAGCGCTGGGCGGAGCCTCACTCCCAGGCTAGTGATCTGGCGATTACAGATCAAGAACAAACTCTGCCCCCCAGAATTTCATCATGATAAGATTTATGCAGTTTACTTTTGCCTGAAGCTTGCTTTCTCCCAAGGCTAGTACGTTGTTACCTAGCTTTTCTGTTTTGTGTTTTCAGTTTGCAAATCAGAACACAGCTTGTCCTGACTATAACCCACTCCTCTATGTCTCTCCTCCATGTTCTTCCCTTTATCTCCATCGCCTGTGGCCTGCAGCCGACCTCAGATTCTGCAGGTGTAAAATGGAGTTTCTACTTTACCCTTCACCATAAGTGATGCTAATAAGGTTTGGGCCTCAGTGATTCGAAATCACTAGCCATTCTTTTGTAATTCCAAATACTCCTTCTTGGAAAGCAGTATAAACGACATGCACATGTATTCATTATTTCATAATTTTGAATATTTCGTCATGGAAAACAACGTAAACTATATACACATACACAAAGATACACGAGAGTGTCCGCATCGACGTTAATACTTACCTTTAATTCGGCAATGATAGTACAGTGCTTTGTGTGCTTTTCCAGAAGGGTTGTCTCTTGGGAATTTTCCCTGAAATAACAGTTTTCTTTGAAACTTTCCTTGAAAATGTTTCCACATCAGAGAATCAGCATCATTTCTCATTGCTGAGAATTCATTACTTGGAAGCCTCGGGGCTTATTGAACCACGCCCTTTTCCTGAATGCATCAATGTTTTGAAACTATTAATAATCTGTAATTAGCATCTTCATTATAGATTAGCTTGGCATTATGCATATCCACAACCACAGTACTCGGATGCACTTATTTAGCTATAATTTCTGTGGTAGGTATCTTCAAGGCTTCTGATGCTGTCTCATGGCTGCCCATAAGTGTTCAATAAATTTCAGTTTAATTAGCAGTAGGTCAGAATGATCACTTTTAAAAAATCTCTTCAGCAGCGTCTCCTAAAAAAAAAAAAGAAGAAGAAGAAATTATTGTTTGTTAAAGCCGTAGTTTCAAGATGTCATTTCTAATGTCACTTGGTGACAACCTACTGAGCCCAGTAACTTGCTTTCAGAAGCTGATCTGAAATCATTTTATACCATGTCACCCCATAGTTTGGCCTCGATATCCTATTGGATCTTGAATTTTTAACATTTTGGTAGAAAGTGTTCTGACTGATGGATCAGGTAAGAATGTCCTTCACCTGGTGCGTCCTTAGTCGAAGACATACAACCTGCTCACGGCCCAGGGACAGAGGTGGGGAGGGGTAGGGGAATGCCCCCCCCCCCGCCTGCCCCTCAGTGCCTCTGCTGCCTGCGGTGTGATGACCAAGCCTTGCACAGCCACCCCACCCCTCTTGCCATCCTGGGACAGAGCCGAGCCGCCCTAGGGTCCCCCATGCTCATGCACTGTCCCTGGTGCCTCGGTCTCTTTTGAATAATGTAGAAAATGCAAACCCAGTGCTCTCAAGCTTGGCCTCCAGCGTTCCCTGTGTCTCTACCCCGGGTCTTGGTGGCTTTCATGAGGACTTCTGGGTCCCAGCTGTAGGTGTGGAGGGGCAGAGTGGGGAGAGAGCCTGGAAAATGAGCCCCCAGTGAGGTGGGGTCGTTCCAGGCCCTGCGTCCCCGTGCATGTTCTGCTGACTTGAAGCAGCTCCTTTTTAATTTCAGGCGCTGTTCATGCAGATCTCTAGGGTATTCTGTGAGTTAAGATCTGAGTCATTATCCTCAGCATACTCCGACTGTCTTAACATCACTGTGAGCTCCTTGCACACTTTAGAATCAGGGCGCCTTTCTCTGTCTTTATTTTCTGCATCTGGTAAGCGTGCTGTGCCGTGAATACCTTTTGCAGAATCATGCAGGCTTTTCCCAGGATAGTAAATGATATGTGTTTTTCAAAGCCTTTAGAATTTCTGAGGCTCACCCTTCCACAGGGCATGAAAAGTTACTTTAGAAAGAAGCCAAGATGTCAAACAGAGGACAACCAAAAGGGAGCATTAGTTTCCTTTATTATTTTTTCCCCCCTGTGGTTCTTTTTCAGTTTTTGGGTTTAGCGAACGTCCTTGGCACCTCCTCGAAGGCCACAGTCTTGCATCAGCGAGTTGAGAAGTTGGAGAGACTGTTGAGTCATGATTTCTATGCTGACAAGGAGCCAAGGACTTTGACAAGTACTTTCACTTTTGAGTACCCAGCCAGGCAGAAATCCACAAGCCTGGGTGCTGAGACTCACGAGGTCACTGCGCCACCTACAGACCATTCGGAGAAACACTGAGCAGCCACCCAGCCCAGAGAGCAGGCCCTGTCTCCATGGTGTGGCCAGACGGGGGTGGGATTCTGGGCCTGCTTCCAGGTCGTCTCCCCTGTTGAAGTCCTTACTGAACATTTAAGGTGTATGGGCATCGTTTTCTCAGCTACAAAGCTGGGCAGTGACTGTTGTCTTTCAATCTTGCCCAGAACACTGTCAGGTCATTGGGTAGGGACTAGCACTGTGCTTAGAACCAGGTTGGCCCTGAGTGACAGAGGAGTCCCTTGCTTTCCTGCAGAGAGCTCGCACCATGGATATCACAGGGAGGTCTGGGAGACCCTCAAAGTAGGAGAGGCCGTTGCTCCACCAGAGCAAGGGGAGCAGGTCCTTGAAGGTGGATGAGCCACGACACCTTCACAAGGCCAATGGGTCTCACATGCCTGCTCAACACCACTTCCCAACTGAGCAGGTTTTTCTGATAAAATAATTCCCGACTCTCCATCCGCAGTGGCTAAGTGGCTTGCGTGTTAGTCATAGAAGAAGGCGCCTGCTTTTTAAAACAAAGCAGCTTAGTCTTGTAAGACCTCTTCCTTACCAGTTCTCTAGTTGGAAAATGGACTGGCTTTTGTGGCTCCCTGGAGGAGGAGGGGCCACGCTGGCCTGTGCCGATGAGTCCTGGGGCTGCTAAGGAAGGGAGTGTGCGGGCCCCGGGGGCCGAAGACAGTGTCACCTGTGGAGCGTGACTCCCAGTCCAGTCACTGTCCTCCATGGTGCAGTGCCAGGACCTGAGAGTGGCTTTCATGCTCCGTGATGGTTGTGTTCCTGGCCTGCCTAGAATTTGCCACTGTCTTGATTTTCAATCTGTGCCTTCTCCGTTTGTGAATTTTACCCTACTCAGGCCAGGGGTCAAGCACTAGAAGCATCTATCTTGGTTCAGCAGCTCAAATTGAACCACACTACTTTTTCTCCACTTCCTTTAACACGATCAAGGACAGCATAAGCTCTTCCTTTCTCTTTTTCAGAAGATACTGTTTCTAAGCCATGCAATATCTGTTCACCTAAAACATTTTATAAATATCTCCTTTCATCTGTTCAGATTTCTCCTCAAAAAATGTCTCACGATGTAAAGGCAGGAAAGCTGATGGAGCATGGGAAAATATTTCCAAGTAAAGATTTGTGTATGTTCAGATTCTAAGAGGAGCTGTGCCGTCTCAGGTGACAGAAGACGACTGTGCATAGTCATGCATGTATAATTATACATGATTACATATACTGAGCTCAGTGTCATCATAATATATTTTCCTCACAACCCAGATAGCAAGGAATGAGGTGGGCTGCACACTGATGTCTCCCTTCCTCTGGTTCCATCTCTGCCCTGAGCCGCAGAGGGAGGCATCTTCATTTTTTCATCCAAATGCTTCCAGGCTCCCCCGTCACTGAGAGAGTGCAGGACTGGGGTTGAACCTCAGCTCCAGATTCTGTTGTCACCTGCAGTTTCTGCCTTCGCCATTCACAAGCTGAGGTATTTGGCTGAGTCCTTTCTAGTTTTCATCTCTATTTGTTTTCTCTTTGAAAATATCTTTTATTTATTTATGTATTTATTTATTTGGCACTAGATCTCCCTACACAGCTGAGACTCTTCGTGCTTCTCCTGCCTCAGCTTCTCCAGTGCTGGGATTATACACATGTACCAACACGCCTTGTTTCGGGGGCAAGCATGGTGCGTCTGGAGTTCTGGGGCTGGTCAGCGTGGCATACAGTACCAGGGATAGAACCCAGGTCCTTGAGCTTGCCAGGCAGGCGCTTAGACTGCTGAGCTATCTCCCAGCCCTCTTCTCCATTTTCTTACCCCTCGAATGAAGAGCTAACACTAGCCTGTGCGGAGGAAGGTATTTGCTGCTGGAGAACTGTGCAAAGAAATGTGTGAGCTGTCGGTGCATCTGCCTGCAGTCACTGCAATGTTAGGACCACTGTTACTACTGTGTTAGGAATACCAGCTGGAGCCCCAGGAAGCTGTGATGGGGACAGGAGGGGAATGTGGGGTTGTGGGTTACTGCAGGGGATGGGGGTGGGAAAGCACGGTCCCCACTGGCATTTACAGACACAAGCACGCTGAGCCAGGTCCTGTGCTCTAGGACAGAGATGGGGAGGGAAAGAGAGAGAAAGGCAGAGGAAGGGAGAGAGGTGGAGTCAGCTTGGGGAGTGGAGGACGGGGGTCAGGGGACTTTAACTCTGAAATGCACCATCATTCCTCATGTTCAGGCTTGCTCACTAGCTTGGTAATACCCAGGGTTCCAAGTGCAAATTCTCCTAAGCACCAAAGTCCACTTCGAAGCCCCAAATCTAAATTTGGAATGCTTTTGTGGCCATTCTCAATCTGATGCCTGGTGGCAGAAAATTTGGGATCCCCTCCGCACCACAGCTCCCCAGCTGAAGTCGAACAAGGCAGCAAGAGGGTCCTTTCCTTCTATTTCAGCATTAGTGCCATCAGCAAGCACCTTTTCTCCATCCAGCCCGGGTCTCACTGGTCCCTTTTCTCTCCTTCCTAATGTTTCTGTCTAACCTGGCTGTGGGCCGAAATGCTGTCTCCCCTTCTGAAGCATAAGGAGGCTGTCATGGGCCTCACAGAGAAAATAGGACAAAGGTGTGTTAGAGATGCTTCATCCCCACGAAGGGCAGCACCGCTGGCTGCAAGTTGCAAGTAATGAATCACCAATATAGATTAAATAACATGGGCTTAAATACAAATGTGCTTAGAACAAGGCTACAGCTATTGACTGGCTGACCTAAATTTATCGACAAGCCTGGTGGAAGCCCACTGATGCACTGCCTCTGGGAACAGCAGTAGTAATTCATAGCTGTGGGTTTAAGTTCCACACAGAGCTTACAGAACACAGCTGCTACTACCAAGACCTGGGAGAAGCTGCTGCGCTTGGAAATCTACAAGGAGCTGTGGGGCAGAGGGACGCCTCAGAGACAGGGCCACCCAAAGGTCCCACGTGGTTGGCTGGGCAGGAAGAAGCCTGCTTCCAGTTGCCTGGAACTCTTGAGAGGATGGACCAAAGGATTTCTGCAGACACTCGGCCCTACTGAGCTGGTGGCATTTCATGGGTAGAACGTTGTGACTTGCCAGGAATTTGTTCATTTATTTTACAGCCAGAAACTACCTTGAAACTGATACTGGACTAAAATTTGGTACCCCCCCCCAAATTTGGTGAATTTTCACTAGACCTGTTCTAAGTAGAAAACCTCTAGTGATCTTGTTTGGCATTTTAGCTCCATTTTCAGAAGATGTTATGGAAAGATTTGGTCACTGGGAATGGGATACAGTGCCTTGGAGAACGAGGACAAGGTCAGCAAGAATCTAGAACATAGCTGTGGCAGTTGAGGAAATTAAATAGCTACATCTGCTTGATTTTCGTGCTATTTGCTGCCCCTCCCCCCACAAAGGCATCTCTGAAAAGCACACAATAAAGAAGATTTTCGTAAATCGAATCCCGAACCCCCTTATGAATGGTTGAATAGTTGACATAGTGTTACTAACCAAGCACTTTGCTTTTAAGTAAGTTGTCGGTGTGTCCCTTAAACAATAGGTCGTAAAATCAAACAGACAACAAATACATATTTTTAGCTCACGTTTATTGAAATGGAGGTGCATGGAATCCAGGCTTCCCCCGAGTGCTCTTGGGAAGCGCTGGGCAGCACGAGCCAGCGCCCCTGGCCTAGCCGGTGCTCTCCCCTACCACCACCATCAGGACCTGGCATTACCAGGGAGTGAGGTCTGGGTCAGCTTCACGCTGTGATCTCAGGACGACACCGTGTGGGCCTGTTCTTTGGAACCAGATCCCACATCCCCAGCCTTGTAGTTTTCCTCTGATCAGACACCCTCTCTCCCGAGAGAAATGCTGCGTGGGGACCCCAGGTCTACAAACTTCGAGGTGCAGTCCACCTCTATGGAGCAACGCTGACGCCCCCTAAATTCCTTAGTGAAGCCTGAGCCGAAATGGCCACCAGATGGCGCCAGACCGTGGCCCTTGGCTCCTGGCAGCCTCCTCTGCACCTGGCTGGGGTCCTAACTTCAGGGCAGCCCTGCCCTGGAGCCCTCGGGGTTTGAAGTTGTAGGACTGAGCCAGTCTCAGCTTCCTCAGTGATCCTCCAAAGCCTTTGTCGGATTCTCTACAGGAACTAAGAGTTTTCTAAGACGCCGTAGAAAGTGGAACTGGCCTTCTGCGCCCTGTTTCCTTCTAATCGCTTTTCTTCACGCTGCCGCGAAGGTCTTCTGAGTGGTGCTCGAGAACCTACGGCGACATCCAGTGGTCGTTCCGGTCTCAGCGTGGACCTAGCAGACAGAATGCCCAGCAGATGAAGAACTAAGTGAACACTGATCGAAGAAACAGTAACAAATCACTTTGAGGCTTAAAAATACACATAATTAAAGTAACAGTAATAACATGGAGAGGGCAGCCGTGGTAAGTGGAGGGGGCAGAAGGACCAGGCGCGGCCTGCCGGGGAAGCCTGCCTTGGCTCTCGCTGTGCACATCGTGGAATCCCGTTTGCACTTTGACTTTTAGGTAGCCAATGCCGCAGCTGTAGGTTTAGGGGTCCGTGGAGATGTCTGCTTTAAAGGCGGGACCCTGAGCCTCTTGAATGACTCTTTCTTCCATGGCGGCTGATATGTAAGGGATTCTGATAACAGCCCAGGATGCCTGTGTGGTTCAGGCAGAAACTTTCAGCCCGTTCTTTGTGCACGGATCGGCAGCTGGAGCTCCCGCGGAGGTGGAGAGAAGGCTGCTGGGATCGCGCCCTGACCTCCCGGGCCGGCTCTGTGCTGTCTTTCTGGGACATTTTTGGTCCCATCACACAGGGCATGGCAGGCACTGTCTATGGGTTTTGTTGTCAATTCCCGAAACCATGCTTACTTCAACTGTCTTTAAGTTGTAGTTGCACAAGTAGGGAAAATAGCTTTGGCAAACTCTCCCACGCAACGGGAGGAGAGTCCACGCGGGCTTCGTCCCCCGTCCTCGAAAGGAGCACAGGTCATCGCTGGGCAGGGCTGCTGCACGGCAGCTCTTCGGGCTTACGCTGAGGCCTCAGGTCCTGCTCTGCCCTGCTTCACTTCACGGTCAGGGGTCCCCTAGTGATGCAGGCAGGCCAGGAGTGCTGCTTCCAATCAGTACATCCGGGTCCTGTCTTCTGCAGCCGCCTCCGCTGCACGCTACCTTGGGAAGGACCCCACGCTCTGGTGTGGTGTGGTGAGGTGTGGCGAGACGTGGTGTGGTGTGGAGCAGTGGCCACCGAGTCCGGTTATCAGCCCTGCTGCTTCCTTTTATTGCAATGTCACCTGTCTGCCATCCTATGACGACTTTGTGCATGTGATGTGTTCTTTCTTCTTCCCGCCCCCGCAGGCGGCAGGGACAAAGAAGTGCAATGGGCCAGCAGTCTCATTGAGAGACAGGCGCCCTCTGAAGAGGGAACATGAGGAATTCTACGTGCACAGTGCCTTGATAGTTCTAAAGGAATAATTTTGAAGGAAAACTTTCTAAAGGAAATGAGCTATGATTCATTCCCACGATACTCAAGTTTGGTTCATATGTATTTTTTTGTGCTGGAGTAATTTTAACTCTGAGGATGGTTACTGAGCATAGGCTGAGGAGACAAGGCTTCTTCCTGTCCTGTTTTTCCCAACTGCTTCTCTGCTTAGTACCCGTGTTGTTGGGCTAAGGAGGATTTGTGGCCTGTTACAGGAAGATCTGATTTCTGGCCACTAGGGGGTGCCGCTCACCAAGGCAAGAGTATTGGAAACACTAAGTACTTGGCCAGCTGTGTTCTTGAGAACGGGCATACTTAGCTTAACACTTGGGGACATTTTAAAGGCTTAGGCCCAAGACAAAATCTTTGTCCCTCTGAAATCTACAAGAACTTTGTCTCCTTTTAAGCTGTGACAGAAGACAATGTAATAGCACCGTTGGTTGTTCCCCTCTCAGGGTGTCCTCAGAACCTCCCTTGGCACCTTTCTTCACCCGTGGGAGCTGGCCACAAAGGCCACCATCCTGCGGGTACCGCGGTGATGCACAGCGACGTAGGCGAGGGCACCCGGCAGCCAAGAGAAACATAAGCAACCCCGCTCTATCTTCCCTGACCACAGCAGCTCGGCCCAGACCCGCACTGTGCACCTCAGCACCGCTGCGCTTTAGCCCTGCTTCCTGCTACGACTTGTCTAACCTTGTAATGCCATGTCAGTAGCTCTGGTACAGCAGTGGTTCCTCTTCAGGCTGGTCGTGGGGGTCAGCGGGTTACAGATGGCAAACTGTGTGCCCGTGCTGAGCACATCTTCATGCTTCGTGCTGGAGCTGCCGCTTGGACCTGATGAGCGAGTCTGGCTGGCTGAGAGGGGGTCTGCGTGACTCGAGCCAGTGTCCACATGCCCCCAAGCAGCTGAGGGAGAGCAGAAATGTGGGGCTCCACACCAGAGCTGGTCCTGAGGGTGACACATCCCCAGATCCACGGATCCTAGAGTTTTCCTGGGCATGCTTAGTAGAATAATGCAGTGTCTTTAGGGGTGCCACTTGTTAGAAACCCCTGCTTTGGGGCCGGGGAGATGGCTCAGTAGAATAAGCGCTTCCCTGGCAAGCACCAGGGGCTGAATTCAATCCCTGGTTCCACAAAAAAAAAAGAAGAAAGAAAAAAGAAACCCCTGCTTTGAGGAACATTTCCAAAAGCATGCAGGGGCCGGGGAGATAGCTCGGCAGTCTAAGTGCCTGCCTGGGCAGTGCAGGGACCCGGGTTTGACCCCGTTACCACATGCCATGCTGGCCCCACACTGAGCCGGCCACCAAAACCAGGTGTGGTGGTGCATGCCTGTAGTCCTGGCATTGAGAGGCTGAGACAGGAGGATTACTACAAGTTTGAGCTGTGTAGTGAGATTCTGTACCACTCCCCCGCCAAAAAAAGGCATTGCAAGGTCCAAAGGTCCACAGTATCTACTAAGGTAACGGTAGTCGATGGTGGTTTCTGTCTAACATAGCGACACTTATAACTGGAGGAGTCCATCCCTGACCTCCTCTGCATGACGGAGTTCGGGCTGGCCTTGAGCTCACTCGAAGCAGCACTGCCCCAGCCTCCTGGGTGCCGGGATTACAGATGCGCATGGCCACACCCACCTAATGATGCCCTTTTGAGAGTGCTAGGGCCAGCGAGTATGTCCGAGTCTGCTTAGGACTGGCACTCACTAGACCCTGGTGCCTACGACGTCTTGGTGTGAATGTCAGCGCTTCTCTGGTGAGGTTTTGGTGTGGTTCCTGGGCTGTGGGTTTGCCTGGGAAGGACTGTACAGAAAGCAGCTGGGTATCCCGGGGGTACAGCCAAGCGCTGAAGGAGACGTTCAGGTCAGAGATCCGCAGCGAGTCTGCCTGCTCCTTCTGGTTCTGAATGTGGTGGCCTGGAGCAGCTCCCTTTGAGCTCAGTGCACCTCCTGTCTTTGTCCTTCTTCCTAAGACACTGTGCTGACACAATACTTTCCTTACTTTCCATTTCCCCAAGTGGGCACCATTGGCCAAGGTGTCCCCCCACCCCATAGCTCTGAATGAGGCAGCACCGTGACCTTGGGAGAAGGTCCGGGCTTGGACACGCATGTTACATGTCTGTTTCATGTCTGCCAGGAAGTGATTTATACACTGGGAGCAGGCTTCGAGGTGTGGGATGCTAATTCTGGGGATGGCATTTTACGTGTGTGGGAAGACTGACAAAACCTTTCCAACTGGAAGGGACAAAACCAATTTGAGAATCCCATAATTACATAAGAAGTTTCCTGTACGGGCCTTTCAGCACATGCGCTATTCTGGAGGAGAGAGGCGCGCAGCAGGAGCTCTCTGCGTCTCCTGGGGACCCACTGCTTTCTACTCAGGGGTGGCGCTGGAATGGGAGAGTGCAAACAGCCAGGGGCAGCTGTGAGCCCTCAAGTGTCCTGGTATTCTTGCCCTCAATCTTGAAATGTGTGCATTTTGCATTACCTATCTCTCTGGACTCCTGAGAACAGTCACCTTTTAGGTGGCCACAGGAGTTTGTGGCTCTGTAGCATTCAGAAGGTGACTACAAGGCCTGCCCTGGAAGCAGCTAGTCGTGCTACACAGGTTGGGGTCAGAAGACCCCCTACAGAGTCTCGCTTCCTTTCCACAAGATACAGGCACTATAGCTGCTACTCTAGGCATGAAGAAAATGCAGCTGGGCTGGGGATATAGCTCAGTGGCACAGTGCTTGCCAGGTAAGTGCTAGGTTCTGAGTTCATTTCCTGGTTCCAAAAAACAGACAAGAAATGATACAGGTTTACTGTCTCCAGACGGTAAAACCCTTCCCATGGGTTGCTCTGCTGGCCTGACTAGGGACTTTCATCTTTGTCCTCAGAGTGGCTCAAACTGAAGGGGAGACCACAATAGAAGTAATGTGGGGAAGTAGAAGAAAGTAGCTGAGCTCTGAGTCTGTTTTTGTGGCCTCTGGGTGCTCTGCAACCGGTGAGGACACTCTGCACTCCCTCGGAGAGCCACCCACTGCTGGTTTCATGCAGGCCTGGTCCTGTGGGGGTTGGTGTGGCCATTACTGGAGGCCACACCCTGACCACCTGCTTGTTTCTCCTTAATGGACCATGTGCAGGCTGTTCTCAGACTTAACCCAGCAGGCAGAAGCTGTGTCCTTGTGAAGGAGCAAAAAGCAGAACAGTTCCTGTACATCCCTGAAAGCAGGATTGCTTCCGGTTTCCTGAGGATGCAGGCAAACTTTCCCAAATGCTCATGACAGTAGGAGGAGGCCGTGCTGGCCTTTGGTATCATTTCTGGCTGAATCCAGCTTTCTCTCCTTCCAGCCTGCAGGCTGCATGCTCTTGCTACTTAGGAGAAGTGGAAGTGCAAAGTAAAGGCCCCAGTCTCTGCAGATCCACACAGGGGAAGCGTGGAGGCCTTGTCGCCATTCTCTGCCTGGTTTGCCTCTGCCGGTCTCTCCATGTTTGCCGTTCATCTGAATCCCACTGATTCTCCTTCTGAGTTTTCTGCCCTCTCCAGCTTTGGCCTCCTGGTCTCTAGCCTTTTCCCCTTGGAGATGCAGTCCCTTGCCACACCGTGGTCACCTTGTGCAGCCAAAAGGAGTGCGGATGGGTGAAAGGAAAGGGCTTTGATGATCTGACCTCTGAGTGCCCAGCAGTTGGCCTTAATTTTTCCCTATTGTTCATGAAGCCTGAAAGTTAGCAATTTTGATTTCGGTTCTCTTGACCCCCTCTAGCCCAGCCCTCATATCCTTTTGCCCTTTGCTGCACTTGTCCCAGATGTGCTATTTCAGGACTCTTCCCTCTTGCTTCCCTGGTCACGTCTCTCATTCCTACTGCAGCTCTTCCTTGTCATCTATGGACATTGGGGAGACGGAGATGAGGTGCAGAGGGGGCGCTGGGTGGAGAGGGGCCCCCAGGGAGCTCCACCACAGAGAGTGCAGTAGGAGAAGAGCCAGGCCCTGAGGATGGTGCCTCTGCAGTCCTCTGGGAAGACCAGGCCAGGCAGTGGAGGAGGTCCTGGAGGTACAGAGAAGGGACCGTGGGTGCCAGCCATGTGGCCTGAGTGGTGGCGACCCCATTATCCTCTGTGGGACACCTGCATGCTGGATCGAGCAGAGGATTGGGGCTGTGCTGGAGTTGGAGCTAGTTATGTATCAAGTCATTTTCTTCATGTCACCAATATTTGTGATCACTTATGATATTTGTAGTCCCACAGATGACTCAGGAAGGAGCCAAAGTGTTCATGCAACCCACTGTTAGTGACTCCTGGTCACTCTGGACCCCAGCTGCTCCTTCTTGAACATCCTTCGCTCCTCTGCAGGGCTCAGTTCATGCTGTTACTTCTTGGAGGAGGCTCGCCAGCTCTGCATCTTCCCCCGGTTTTCAGCACACATCGCTCGGCCTTGTTGTTACTTACTACAAACCCGATAGCCCTCCATAGTAACAGACTTTGTCTGTGCAGCAGCCCAGTGTGTCCCCTGTACCCACCTTGATGCCTGACATTGGGCAAATATAAGGCGAGCGATACTGAATGAATGAGTGGATGAATGGATGAATCAAATAGTCATTGGTTCTGTTGTTTGAGAAAGGAGACTCATTCACAAGTTGTGTGTGTGTGTGTGTGTGCGCGCTAACATGAAGAGTTGATACATATTATGGGAAAAATACAAGTAGACTATAAAGCATCCTTGATGTCCCAAAGAGGAACAAATAAAATGTGTTCAAAGAATCCATGAGATTCCACAGTGAAGGGGAGAATAGAGATGAACCCCAGACAATAACAGCATTTGGCCATGAATGAGTTGTCAGCCCAGGGCTATAGATGATGGACAAAGAGTGAAAAGTGCTCAAGGATGACATTTCCTTCCTTCTTCTCTGAATCTGTGTCATGTTGGCTGTGTTCTGGGGAATTTGCATGATATTTGATTACTTCTAAGTAGGAAATAATTTCAGATTAGCATGGCTAAAGCTAATGGTTTCCCTCGGGCAGTAGAATACAGAGGACAATAGGATGCTGAAAAAGACTAGGAGTCAGGTTGGCCAAGACTGATGATTGGGGATCTAGTAGTAGGGAGGCAAAAACTAGTGCGAGAAAAGGTCTGTGATGCAGGGGTCGGTGATGGATGGCACACGCACCACAGGGCAGAGCCTGCGCACCAAGGAAGCCCGGCCCCCTCTTGCTGAACATTGGCAGCATTGCTGTGGGAAGGAGCCCCCAGCCTTTTGGTTTTTTATTTTAGGGTCTCATTAAGCTGGACTAACCTGGAAATGACATTCCTCCTGTCTCCACCCCTCGGAGTACTGGAATGACAGGCCAGCACCCTCATAGCCAGCTCACGATGGCCTTCGTACACACCCTTTTCATCTTTTGTGTATGCAGACACACAAGCAAACTTAGGACTGCACAGTGCGGTCTTGTGAGAGCACGGGGTTGAAGGCCCACGGTGAGCAGAGTGTGTGTGACAGCCTCATACATTTGTGTATGCACCTGAGTACATGTGTGTGCATGCACAGGGTGTGTGTGTGTGTGTGT
>NDGN011452663.1:0-23271 GCA_002564285.1 Tympanoctomys barrerae
GCTTTGCTAAGCTTGTTCTAAGTAGGTGCTTTAGACCACTGAGCCATCTCGCCAGCCCTGAGATGAAGTCTTGCTATGCACTTCAGGCTGGACTTAAATTCACTTTGTAGCTCAGGCTGACCTGGAACTCATTCCTGCCTTCGCCTCCATGTGCTGAGATTATAGGTGTGCACCCTCTGATTGTTGTGAGATTAAATTATATTAATCTTTATTTGATAATTAAAGCAATAATATTCATTGTAGAGAAATAGAAAAATACAGAACTTTAGCAGGATAAAGACTGAAACAAAATTAACCCCTAGCCCTACTGCTGGTACACTAGCGTATTCCTCGTAGGTCCTGTGTGTGCAGGTCTGGTGTGCAGTGCTTTCGCGTGCGCATTATGCTGAGCACTTCCTGTGTTGGGGAAGGTTCCCGAGCTACACTTGCTACCCGCTGCACCTGGCCTCTAGTCCAGCGTGTCCGACCGTCTTAGTGCAAGTGGGCCCTGGGCCGGGGGCCCAGACCGGGGTGCCCTCTCCTCAGGCCGCAGCTGTGACTGGAGCAGTCACTTTCACCTTCACCTTCAGGCTGTTTACATTTCTACTTCTAACATGGGCTTTCCATGTTCTTCTGACTCCTGGCAGGTGGAAGTGAAGTGTAGAGGTTGAAAGGGACATAGAGAACTCCCCACGGTGGCAGGAACTGGATCTAGATGGATTGATAGAGTCCACAGCACTCAGCATCACCCAGAAGCAATTTCACATCTAGTTTCTTTCTTGCTGCTGGTCAGAAAGTGCAGTTAAGATTTGTGCCTTTCTGTCGGAAAGTCCTTGAAGTGGCTGTTTCTAAACCCTGGGCTGAGGGCATGGATCGGTGGGCAGACAGCTGTGTGGACTGAGCATACACAGGTTGCTGGGCACTGCAAGGCCGCCGCATTTTCATAAGTTCAGTATCTCAGGAAGCCAGTGGGTTAGGGTCCTTTCCTGGCTGTGTCCCAGGGTCTTGGCTCTCGATGGCATGGAGCTCCCATTATGGGGGCAGACAGCCCCAGGAAGATGGTTCTAGGCACAGTGGAGTAGACCAGATGCAGCCCCATGTTGAAATGGAGGAAGCGAGAGAACAGTGGTAGGAGATGAGGACGGGGCAGTGCTGGGAGGTTCACCTTGGGCCGGACCTGGCATACAGTGGGGCCAGGCATGAGGTTCCCAGTGACTGACAGGGCTGGGAGGGTGGATGTGAAGGCTGGATGGATGGATGTGGAGGCTGGAAGGACTTTGGTTTTGAGTCTGAGAGCAGTCACAAGCGGGTTCTGAGCAGTGACATGATCCAGTGTTGTGGACAGGTCACTGCTGTGAAGGCCTTGCCATGCATGACCCAGAGGAGGGGCTGTGGTATGATGCAGGACCCACTGCGTTTGCAGCGGCTTCAGTGTGGGATCTGGGGGAGGTGGCTCTGAGGTGGAGAGTAGAGGTGGTGTTGCAGAAAGCTGGGTGTCTGGGGAGGGAGAGCTGTGCATGTGGAGTTCCCACGAAGTAGCCCTGTGGGCTAGGTTTTGTGGTAGCCCCTGGCCTACCTGTTGGGAGCCTGGGCTGCTGCAGGGTCTAAGTGGGACATGGTGTGGGGCCTGTTGTCCTCACATTGCTCTCCTATGGCAGCAGGTGCTGAGCCCGGGTCTGGCCCACTTCTGGGCATGGCCCTGGTGGAGGACCCCCCACAGAGGCTGCGGTGGCAGGCCCACCTGGAGTTTACCCACAACCATGACGTCGGTGACCTCACCTGGGACAAGATTGCTGTCTCCCTGCCACGCTCTGAGAAGCTGCGCTCCCTTGTGCTTGCTGGCATCCCACACAGCATGAGGCCACAGGTGAGATGCCACAGGGACTCACAGTGGTCTGGAGCGCCCTGGCCTGGGCCCAGTGTCTCAAGAAAAACAGTGCACATGTGGCTTCTTTCCTTAGCTGTGGATGCGGCTCTCTGGGGCTCTGCAGAAGAAGAAGAACTCAGAGCTGTCCTACCGTGAGACTGTGAAGAACAGCTCCAATGACGAGACCATCGCTGCCAAGCAGGTGACACAGGGCAGCTGAGGGGCTGGTCGGGAGAGACCATGTGTGGCCCCCAGGAGGAAGGTGTCCTCTGGCTGGTCTGTTCGGCTGGCCTGGCAGCCCTCCGACACATGCATGTTAGTGGAGGAAACTTGCTCGTCTGGTTCCTCGTCAGTCACAAGGAGAACTGTCCAAAGGGCCCAGTGTGTGGGGAGACAGGACAGATGGGTCTAAGTGAGGAACAGTAGAATTTTACAGCAGATCCAGCCCTCGGGCCAGACCTGGCATACAGTGGGCCAGGCACGAGGTTCCCAGTGACTGACAGAATCCTGAGTTGGGGCCCTTGACGTGGAGCATAAGGAACTTTTATTCTGGGGCTTGCCTCCCTCCCGGGCACCAATCTCACGGGGCCTTTCTGTGGGGTGGCCTGGCTCCCAAAGATCGAGAAGGACTTGCTCCGCACCATGCCCAGCAACGCCTGCTTCGCCACTGTGAACAGCATCGGCGTGCCTCGACTGCGTAGAGTCCTCCGGGCACTAGCCTGGCTTTATCCGGAGATCGGCTACTGCCAGGGCACGGGCATGGTGAGAGCCAGCCCAGCATACCCGGGGGGTTCCTCCATGTTGCCTTATGATTCTTCCCTCCTGAGTGGAGGATGGGAGGTGGGGGTGACCTTGGGAGTCCCCAACGAAAGCTTGGCAGCTGCTGCTTCTGTCAGGTTGAACCCAAGATTCTCTGGGGTCCCCGAGCTGCTCTTCCTGATTGGTTGCCCCCCAGCACTGGGTGTACTTACCAAAACTTGGGTAGAAGCCCCTCGTGCTCTTGCTTGGCCAGGTAGCTGCCTGCCTCCTGCTGTTCCTGGAGGAGGAAGATGCCTTCTGGATGATGTGTGCCATCATTGAGGACCTGCTTCCTGCCTCCTACTTCAGCACCACGTTGCTGGGTGTCCAGACTGACCAGCGAGTCCTGCGCCACCTCATCGTGCAGTACCTGCCTCGCTTGGACAAGCTGCTGCAGGAGCACGACATCGGTGAGGCCCACAGCACCTTCTCTGCACCCAGATCCTTGGAGCCTGCATGATGGTACCTGTGTTACTCTCGCTCCCTAGACTTCCTGATCTCTTTCCAACCCTTCTCCTCATCCCATTCCACTGCTCTTGGGGAGGTGTCCCCTGTTCTGCCCACGCTGGCTCTGGCCAACTGCCCAAGCCCAAGCTCCAGCCCCAGTGACTCCCATGCCCGTCCACAGAGCTGTCCCTGATCACACTGCACTGGTTCCTCACGGCATTCGCCAGCGTTGTGCATATCAAGCTGCTGTTGCGCATCTGGGACCTGTTTTTCTATGAGGGCTCCCTGGTGTTGTTCCAGATGGCCCTGGGCATGCTGTGTCTCAAGGTACTTGCAGGATCCCCACTATGTGGACCATGCATGTGGGGTGGGGTGTCTCCCAGAGTAGAGGGCACTGGCATCCGAGGATGATGTGCGCTCCCTCACCACCCAGGAGGAGGAGCTGATCCAGTCTGAGAACTCGGCATCCATCTTCAACACGCTGTCAGACATCCCGACACAGATTGAAGATGCAGAGCTGCTGCTGGGGGCGGCCATGCAGCTAGCTGGCTCCCTCTCAGATGTAGCTGTGGAGACCCAGCGCCGCAAGCACCTCGCTTACCTCATTGCAGACCAGGGCCAGCTTCTGGGGACCAGTGCCACTACCACCCTTTCTCAGGTGCATTGAACATGGGTGCCGGAGGGAGCGGGCTACGGAAGCTGGGCCCTGGCCTGTGCCTCCATGTGCCCCATACCCAGGGTCCCTTGCAGCCAGTGGGAGGGCCTGGCCCGCATTCTGTGGGCAGCGGGCACTTAGAGACACGAGTAGGGGCCTGCTGAGCCACTGTCCCTGCTGCAGGTGGTCCGGCGCCGGACGCAGCGGAGGAAGTCCACCATCTCCTCCCTGCTCTTTGGTAAGTGCCGGGCACAGCTGCCCTCCCAGCTCTGGGGCTGGGCAGGGCCAGCTAGGTAGCTTCTCTGTGCCCCTAGGGGAGGATGACCTGGAGGCCCTCAAGGCCAAGAATATAAAGCAGACAGAACTGGTGGCCGACCTCCGAGAAGCCATCCTGCGTGTGGCACGTCATTTCCAGTGCACGGATCCCAAAAACTGTAGCATAGTGAGTGGGGAGCTCCCCAGCCCATCCCTGGAGCTGAAGCTTCCTCCCTTCCAGCAGTCCTTGCTGTCCATGTATTTTTATTTTGAGACCAGGTCTTGCCAAGTTACCCATCTGGGGTTCAAACTTGTGGACCTCCTGCCTGTGATCCTCCTACGGCCACCACACTTGGCCTGTTCACATCACTGTGGTCCTCTTTGGCAGGAGCTGACTCCCGATTACAGCATGGAGAGCCACCAGCGGGACCATGAGAACTATGTGGCCTGTTCACGCAGCCACCGGCGCCGGGCCAAAGCCCTCCTGGACTTTGAGAGACACGATGACGACGAACTAGGCTTCCGCAAGAATGACATCATCACGGTATGTGGCGGGCTTCGCACACACACAGCCATGCTTGTTGCTGAGCTCTGCTTCTGAGAAATGGGGTCTTGGCCCGCTGGGTGCTGAGGACCCGACGTGCGCAGGCACCTGAGCCCATCCTCCTCTCCCGCACAGATCGTGTCTCAGAAGGATGAGCACTGCTGGGTGGGCGAGCTGAACGGCCTGCGGGGTGAGCCCTGCCCTTCCCCCACCCTGGCCTGGGGAGGAGCTCTGGGCTTGCAGACAGACGCACTGCCCCAGGTTCTGTGTCACCCTTGGAGACAAGGGTTGGGAGGGCCAGTAGCTGCCCCTCATGGCCTGCTCTTCACACAGGCTGGTTTCCAGCCAAGTTTGTAGAAGTCCTGGATGAACGGAGCAAAGAGGTAAGAGGTGGGCAGGGTAGGGACATCCCCCCACTGGGCCATGGGCATGGGACCGGTGCTCCTCCGGCCCCTTCCTCCACCAGTACTCCATTGCGGGGGATGACTCTGTGACGGAGGGCGTCACAGACCTTGTGCGAGGGACCCTCTGCCCAGCCCTAAAGGCCCTGTTTGAACATGGACTAAAGAAGCCATCCCTGCTTGGAGGCGCCTGCCACCCCTGGCTGTTTATTGAGGAGGTGAGCTGCTACAGACACTGGCCCGGCCGGGTGGTGCTCACAGGACGGTGTGTGCTCCCCATTCCACACTCACATGGTCTCCTGTCCGCCCGCAGGCTGCAGGTCGGGAGGTTGAGAGAGACTTCGACTCGGTGTATTCCCGCCTCGTGCTCTGTAAGACCTACAGGTAATGACACTGCTGCGCCGGCGCCCATATGGGAGCAGTGCCCACACACGTGCCACTGAGCTTTGTTTCCCTCAGGCTGGATGAGGATGGCAAAGTCCTGACCCCAGAGGAGCTGCTGTACCGGGTAAGCAGGGTCATTTTGGCAGCCCCTCGAGACTGTTGGCCAGCAGGACACCCCAGTGACAGCTGTGCCCTCCCAGGCTGTGCAGTCCGTGAATGTGACTCACGATGCAGTCCATGCACAGATGGATGTCAAGCTCCGGTCGCTGATCTGTGTGGGGCTCAAGTAGGTATAGGGCAGGTGCCCCGGCCTCCACTGGGGGAACCTGGGAGCTGATGCAAGCCTGGAGGCTGAGTGGGTGAGACCCCACCCAGCCCTCCCACCCAGCCTTGTTCCCAGTGAACAGGTGCTGCACCTGTGGCTGGAGGTCCTGTGCTCCAGCCTGGCCACTGTGGAGAAGTGGTACCAGCCCTGGTCCTTCCTGCGCAGCCCGGGCTGGGTCCAGATCAAGTGTGAGCTCCGGTGAGGACCTGGCATGGCTCAGGGCTGGGCAGTGGCACAGGTGGGCAGCCCATGACCAGCCTCCCTCCCCACAGCGTCCTCTGCTGCTTTGCCTTCAGCCTCTCCCAGGACTGGGAGCTCCCTGCCAAGAGAGAGGTGGGTGCATGCTTTTCCCAGGAGGGTAGCGTAACCCCAAGGGGTGGCACTACCAGCCTCCCCTGAGAGCTGTCCTTTGTGCAGGAAGAGAAGCAGCCCCTGAAGGAGGGTGTTCAGGACATGCTGGTGAAACACCACCTTTTCAGCTGGGACATCGACGGGTGATGGTCCTGTAGCCACTCCGCTGTGCCCATACCTCAGGGCCCACTGGCTTCCCAGGTGGCACCTGTCTCAAAAGCTGTGTGGCACAGGGGACGGCACTGGTTTAGGGCTCTTCTGGTGGCTGGGGCTGAAGGTGGGTGTCCAGGCTAGCATCCTCCCCCTGCGGTGGGGTCAAGGTGAGGACTTGGTCCTCCCTGGGTCCCAAAATAAGTGCCAGCTGCCCAGTGCAGTTTGTATGAACCAAAAACCTGGAGAAGGGTGGGAGGCTGCCCTGGTTGATCTTTGCTCAGGAAGGGGTGTCAAGGGGGTGTAAATAAACACTTTGAGAAAATGCCTTGACCTCTGTTCAGCTGCAAGCAGCTGCTGCCCTTCTGGACCATCCTGGTTCCTGTGTTCTGAATCAGCCCCATGGGCAGGCAGGTTTAGGGTCACCATGTGCGCTTCAGCTGCAGGGGTGTCCCAGGACTGCCACCTTGGCACAGTCCCCCCTTCCCTAGATGGAATAAGATGGCCTGACAAGTCAGTGTTTCTGCTTTTATTTTAAAAAGTTCACACAGTTCCCACCTTTGTCGCGGCACTGGTTTGGTGACTCCATCCCTTCTGCCCTGTGAGCAGTCCAGGACGGGGCCTCACGTGCTCCAGGGCCAAGTTGGCTACAGTGAGGCAGGGATGGATGGGGCAGCTGAGGAACCCCCAGCTGGAGGGCCAGGAAAGCCCTCTGCCCTTGTGGCACAAAGGAGCCGGGCAGCAGGGCGTGAGCACAGGCGGTGTGGCAGGGTGCATGTCGAACACACGTGGGGGGGTGGGGGGCCAGGCCCCGTGGCACAGCTCAAGGTGACCCTGCATCCAGCCCTTCTGTATGTGAAAGCAGGCTGGGGGAACTGTGCCCCCAAAATATATGCGTATCGTACGTTGATATATAGAAGTATATACACCTGTACAGGAAAGTGTTGCCACCAACCTCTAATGGGTCACGCTACACCAAAACAATAAATGACAGGAAGCCTGGGTGCTGCCACCACCCGACAGTGCACCTCTGACCTCACAAAAGGAGGTCAAATTGAAATAGCCCCAGCCAGGCCTCCAAAGCCCTGGCAGAGAGCCAGGCTGCGGCATGGCAGCTTCGCCTCCACCCTGGTTGCAGCAGCCCCAGCCAAGCGGAGCCTGTGATTGTCGAGGCCCATGGCCTCCCAGAGCCATGCTGGCCCCCGCCCAGCCCAGTCTCTGGCGAGCTACAAGCAGGAGTCCCAGTGGAGCTGCAGGTCATGGCCGTCCAGGAAGTCCGTGGAGAAGAGGCTGGGTGCGGCGGTGCTGAGGGGTGCCAGGCTGAGCACAGGACCCCCTGACGAGAGCTCCAGCCAATCCATGCTGTCCAGGTGGCCATCAGCCAGGTCCAGGCCCACACTGCTGCTGGGCTCAGGGGCAAAGTGCAATTCTGAGGTGTCCATGGGTGACGGGGGGTGGTCCAGGATGGCAGAGCTGCTTAGCATCTGGCTGTGGAGATCATCAATGAGGGACAGCGGCTCTGGGCCCTCGTGGCCACCAGTCAGTAGGGGCAGTCCCGTGCTGCTCTCTAGGAAGTCCTCCAGGCGCCCCGGGAGTGTGGGCGAGCCAGGTGGAGGTGGTGCGGCCTGAGGGAGCTCGGCAGCGGGTGATGGCTGTGCTGCCAGAGGGGACCCACAGGCTGCTGCCGAGGGCACCTTCTCCTTCCCGGGTAGAGATGGTGGCTCCTTGAAATCTGCTGAAATTTCTGCCAAGTGACAGCGAATGTTGTCAGAAACCAGGCCAGAACACACGAAAAGAATGAAGGCAGACCCTTCCCTTACCCCACAGGGACACATACACTGGGTCAGACTGAGACACAGGTACCAAAACTGGGACACTTAGAAGAAAATCTTCATGCTAGCTTTCTAGTAATTTTTTAGCTGTAACACCAAAAATAGCGTTTCAAAAGTGGAAAGGTTTCTGATGGAGTCATGTGTTTAGTGAGGACTATACTCAAAAATGAACTCCGTAACAAAAAACCTGATTCAAGTGTGGGCATGGAATTTGACATTCTCCAAGAGATGCAGATGGCCAACATGAAAAGCACATGAAAAGATGAACATCTCTGGTCAACACAGGAAAGAAGAGGAAAACTAAGATGATGCCACCTCATACCTGTCCCTAGCTACCAGCCTGGGTGACACAGCAAGACCTGGTTTCGAAAAGTACAGTCCAGGGCTGGGGATGCCGGCACTGAGCAGTGGGAGATGGAACACGCATGCGGTTCCATCAGGAATCAGTGCCAGGTGCACCTCCAGGAACCCAGACCCCCACGTGCTGCCAGTAACTATAAAATGGCATGGCCACTTTGGAACACAGCAGTTGACTCCTCAAAACCCTAATGTAAGATCCAGCAATCTCATTTCTGGGTAAGTTCCTGAAAGAAATAAAAGGTCTTCACAAGGTGGGCACTTGTGACAACAGCACTGTTCAACACAATGCAGAGCAACCCAAGTGCCCAAGAGGGACAGATGGATGAATTCGGAGCCATCATACTCCGTGAAAGCAGCGGGGCATCAGAAGACACTGTGTGCTCACAGTCTGAGCTTAGATCAGACAGGAGGCAGGTACAGGGCTGGGGAAGGAGCACTGTGGTGCGTTTTTAATAGATGGCTTCAGTTTGAATGAGAAGTTGCACAACATGAGTCCCTAATGCCACTAAATGCATCTGAAGGTGGAGTGACACAGACTGAGCCAGGCAGCACCAGGCCTATGCCCATCACTGCCCCTGTGGCTACTCCAAGAGGAACCCAGCCCACCTGTTCTGTCCCTCCAGTCACTCTCACTATCCTTGGATCTTCTTGGGCATTCCTAGTGTCCCTTTGGGGACAGGCAGCACTCATCTGCTGTCCCTTAGAAGGGGCAGTTCAAGGACAGCCACCTCTCCTGAGGCTCGTGCAGGCCTCACCCGAGTGCGCGCCATCCATGAGCAGCCTGGCCTTGGGTCCCCCATGCCTAGAACACGAGGCTCCACCAGCAGCCACAGAAGCTTCCTAAGACTAAAGCTCTGAGCTCCAGGGACAGCAACTGTAGCTCCATCATTTTAAATAGTCAACCCTTGCCGAAACAGTTCCGGGGCTCAGGACCCCGCTTTTCCGTCCTGCACTCAGCACCTCCTGGCGGCAGGCTGCACAGACCCCATCACACCCATACCGCGTGGCCTTGCCTCAGCCACTGTGCAGGCAGGGCTAAGCATGCAAAGGAGGTGGCAGTGGGCCTCGGGCGGGGCCCCCTACTGTGAGAACAGGCTCTGGCCTCTGCTGTCCAATACTTGGCCTCTGCAGCCTGCCCTATCTTCCACAAAGCTCAGGCTCTGTCACGGGTTCCCTGCTCCCCCGAGCCTCACTCTATAGAGACGCTCACTGCCAACTCCCAAACACCTACGTCAGCCCATACCTCTCCCCACAGTGGCCTCCACCATCACCTTCATCTAGAGCCTCAGGCCATAGCCCTGGATCTGTCCCTGGCTGTTCCTCACCACCCCAAGCAGGAGGCCAAGCTTGGCCCTGGCCTCCACCAGTGCCTTGCTTCTGCCTACAGGTGGCCACTGTGTCACAGCAAATGTCTGCTCCAGGCCCTTGGGCCCTGGCTGTGGCAGCGGCTTCCTGACTTGATCCTGTTTGTGCCTCTGCCCACTCAGACCTGCATTCCCATGAGACCACCCTCCCAGGACCCCATCACTGCTGCGCAGCACCTATGACAAAGCCACTGAGGGCCAACACTCAACCAGACTACAGACACCTGAGTACAGAAGGACAGAAGCAGGCAGGAGATGCCAGGGAGCCGAGCTTTACCTCCACTCTGAATCAGAATGTCGAACAGGTCATCCATCTGCTGGCTTGAACAGCTACTTTCCTGGGAGACAAATTTAAAACAATGAGACTCTATAAACACGGGCCCCCCAGTGGGTGGCCTGTCCCACCCTGCTGCACACTTCTCTGTCACCTGTTGCTTGGGCTGGGTCACAGCCTCCTTGTAGCCTGGAGGCTCCTTCTTCAGCAGAGAAGCAGGCGCCCCAAAGGTGGTCTGCAGCGGAGGCTCCAGGACCGCAGGGGCGGGTGAGCCTGGCCGGGACAGGGGCTGGGTGGGAGATAGGAGGAGCCGGGCTTGAGGACGCGGCGCAGCGGGAGGTAAGAGGCTGCAGTTTTCGGGAACGCAGCTTGTGGAAGGGACAGGCACTGCAGGCTCAGGGGGCGGGCAGCCTTGCACTGATGCTGCCCCGAAAGCCCTGTGGCCTCTTCTACCCAAGGCTGCTCAGCAGCTCCCTCTTCCGGGGGAGGAAGCCAGCTCCTGTCCATCTCTGCCAAGCTTTGCAGGGCTGAGGGGCCACACCCAGGAGCCTCCCCTTTGGCTTGAGCAGTGAAGGTGGTGGCAGCAGAGACAGCTGGCCTCTTAGGGGAGCCTCTTGAGCATGACAGCAGTCCCGTGCTCATCCCCACACAGGGGACCTCTAGACCTCCCCTGTGGCAGACCTATGGAGCAGTGGTAAAGGTCCAGCCTCTGCCCAATGCAGAAATGCTTGGGCTCAGTGGCCCTGGGGGTGGTGGTTCCTGGGGGGCTGTAGCAGCCCTGTCCCTTCACTCTCCTGCCCCAGTACCCTGCGCCAGGTTTATGAAACCAACCCTAATGCCCTCCTGTGCCCCGGCTACCTGCAGGGGGCTCCCGCCAGGCAGGCCAGGGCTGTCTGCCTTCTTGTTGGTCATGGTGAGGACGAGGTGGGTCCCTGTGGTATCGGTGACAAGGGAGGGTGGGGTGACAAGGGAGGGTGGGGTGACCCCCGGGAGGAGGCCCCCAGTCTGTGCGCCCAGGAGCAGCTGTGGTCCGGGTGCAGGCTCGGGCGGCAAGGCCTCCTGCTTCACCACCACAACGTCTCCATGGCTGGCGGTGGGGGCGGCCAAGCCCGGACTGAAAGGGCGCGTGGTGGCAGGGGTGTGGCGGCTGAGCGGGCAGCTGGAGGGGCCGCCTTCCTGCTTCACTGGGGCACCGGGCTGCTGCGCACGCTTCTCTCGCTCTAGCTGCAGCCGGAGCAGCTCCACCAGCCTCTGCTTTTGCCGGAGCATGCGTGTCAGCGCCTCGATCTGCCGGTCCTTCTCCTGCAGCATCTGGTCCTTGTCCAGGCCCTCGGGCTCCCGTGCCGTGGCTTCCTCTTTCACCAGCACTTGCAGTGGCGACGGCTGTAGCGTGAGCTGCGTCAAGGGTGATGTCACTGTCTCCCCAAAGGCGTCACCCGGCGTGGAGTTCTCATCACCCGTGCTGAGCAGTGAGCGCTCCGAGGGTGTAGGAGACACAGGGGGTGTGGAGCCTGTGCTGCCAAACTTCACCACACCGTTGCTGGTCACTGTGGCCACCACCACCTCGGCCGGGGCCAGGCCAGTGGTCACCAGGGCTGGCCCCGTGCTCAGCCGGGCCGCTGGGAAGGCTACCACCACCTCACTGGCTTTGGACAGCAGGGAGGAGGCAGCGGGAGCCTTGGGTGCCCCAGAAACAGGGCCCACTTGGTCCTGGTAGGCACGCAGGCGCTCGATCAGCTCGGTCTTGGTGCCGGAGACGGGCAGGGACCGCAACTTCAGCTCCTGCTTCAGCTCTGCCACCTGCAGGGGTCCAGAGCACAGCCAGGCTGACAAGGGTGCAGGGCCCAGTGGCTCAATGGCCACACCTCTCCAGAGTCCTCCATCGACCCACAGCCAGGTGACCCTGCCTCCAGCACCACCTGCATCCTCCCTCTTACCATCCTCACCTCGACAGAAACTCAGCCCCTAGCACTGTGCCTTGTGCTTCACTGGCTGGACTGTCAAGGCCGAGGCTGTCACACTTCCAATTGGGGCAGAGAAAACGGGCCACGCACTGGGGCTGGGTCCAGTCTGAGGCCGCAGGATACAACTCCTGAGGCGTATCCCAAGGAAAGGACAGTCCTGGCCAGGCAGTCGCAATGTTGACAGCGACCACAGGCAGGCTAGCCTTGGCACAGGGGCCCCAGGAGCCTAGCGCTGCAGGCCAGAGCGTGGAGACCCTCTGGGCCTGCCCTACAGTTTGGGCTGTCTGCCTTCTTGGCCTAATTGCAGCCAGCTGCTGTGAGAGGGGCAGGCAGCAAGGCTCAATCTTCTAGCACCAGGGAATGCCACCTACCTTCATGTCATCCAGGTTGGCTGGCAGGGCTCCTGGCTTTCCAGAGAGAGGGGCACTGTTCTGGCGGGCCAGCCCCGAGGTGCTCACGCTGGTGCAGCCGTTGGTGGTAGACAAGCTGCGCACTGGGGGGGTCCCGCTGCTTCCCAGAGCCTCCCCTGCTGGCCTGAGAGGACAGAAAGGCAGCTGTGAGCCTGCTGGAGTGGTGCCCGGGGGGGGCCTGCCAAGGGTGCTCGCTGTGCCCACTGCCCCCAGCTCCTACTTGGGTGGTGCGGGCAGGATTGTCTGGTAGTTGTAGTGCTGCTGCTGCTGCTGGTTGAGGATTTGTAGCTGCAGGAAGAGCTGTTGCTGCTGCAAGATCTTGGCATAGGAAGAATCCATGGTGGGCGCCCCCTTGTCCTGCTTCTGGTCCGGGGGGATGTACTGGTGGTACTTGAGCTTCTTCACCTTGGGCTTCAGCTCCTTGGCTTTCTTGCTGCGCTGCACCTTCTCACTGGCAGACTTGGGTTGGCTTTGCTGAGGGTACAGGGGTGGAGTGAGCACCCCACATGCCCTGTATAAGTGCCCGCCAGCCCACACCCCAACTCCTTAAATGTGCCCTATAGGAGCAGGGGCTCCTTGTGCCCAGAGGGGTCCCAGGTAATCATGGGGCTGAGCATGGTCTTGAGAGAAATCAAACAGAGGTTCAGGCACAGATACTACCAGGACCCCAAGTACAGTGTGACCCCAACAGCAGGCTAAACCACAGCTGGCCCTGTGGCACATGGGCTGGGCCAGACGCGGCAGGTCAGAGATGGTGCCATACAGACCTCCCTAGAACCTGCCTAGGCAGAGCTGTTGAGTCAACTTGAAAAGGAGCAAATGGACTCAGAGTCGCACAGTGGCAATCTGGGCCTAGCATGCAGCTCCAAAACTCGTTTGTGCCCCAATGGCTCCCAGATGGCACAAGCAAGGGTGTAGGGCCAGAGGGCCCAGGCCAACCAAGAAGGTCCAGTGGTCACAGGACAGAGGTCATACAGAGCAGGACAGGAGGACCATGGACTCGGACACTTCTGAACATAGGACAGCAACAGAGGGGAAGAAAACAATGTCAAGCTCAGCTGGAGTCTTGACCAGGTGGCAGTGGGGAACAAAAGGAAGGTGGGGGCAGAAGTGTCCTCTACAACATGAATAAGTGACAGTGATGGGCTGGGGCTTCCAGGCCACAAGGAGGAAGAAACAGGACTCAGCAGGCGGCCTAAGTAGCAGGTGAGGGAGGGAGAGAGCAGAGAGGATGGGTGGGTTAGGAAGCCGGCTGGCGGGCTAAGGCCTACATGACATGATTACTCTCCAGTGAGTGGCACAGAAGGACAGCCACACAGTGTGATAAAGGACTGAGGAAGAGACCACAGGTACGAGGTGGCCAGCTGACATGGCCCATGGGGAAGAGGTGGCTTGAAGCCCCTTGTTCTAGGGGAGGAGACTGTGCCAGTAACGAATGAGCTAATGCAGTGCTAAGCAGCAGCGGCTACAACCGGGATGCAAACATCACGATGGGCAGAAGAACACAAATAAATTCCCGGTCTTAGGACTCTAGCCTGACACTCAAGAAGAACATGTGTGGAAGTCTTAGCAGGCCCCCAGGGGCAGGGGACCACAGCCCCACTGCTGTCCACGCACCTTAATGAGTGTAGGGGTGGGTTTGGCAGGGGGGATGTTGGCTCCGTTGGTGAGGCTGGAGGGCAGCAGAGGCGGGGCAGGCAGAGGTGGCTGCTCGGCCATGAAGAGTGTTTCTCCAGCATCTGGGCCCAGCTGGAGCTGAGAAAGAACCTGGGAGGACGGAGGGAACGTGAGGACACTGGCAACCCCACCCCCAGTGTGCCCAGCCTGCACTGCCACTGATGGGGGCATCCACCTCACCGGATAGTCACAGCCAAGTGATGAGTAGAGACTAACTGGGTGGAGGGCAGATGAGACCTGACTGGCAGGCAGAGAACTGGGACAGCAAGAGAGGTGGCAGCCACAGCACTGAGCTTGATACCCTCGTGCCGCCGGCTGCTCCAAGAGGAGTGGACGGGCAGGACAGCCGGGCCCAGCACTGCTCTCTGGGGTCTAGGCTTTGGACGGCCAGAGTTAGGGCCCACAGCCCCCTCCTCCTCACCACTGGGAAACAAGCAGCCAGCACCTGAGCCACTAAAGTGATGACCCACCCAGTCTCCCTGTGCCACAGTGAAGCCACCCACCTGACCCTAGCAAGCAGGGGAGCCTCTGGGAGCAGGCAAGCTGACCTGAGTGGGGGACACAGAGGTGGCACTCGGCAGTGGTTCGCTGATGCGGGCCTCCAGGGGTGATGGCACTGAGCCCTGGGACTCATGACTGGCAGGCTGCTCGGGGGATAAGGCATCACTGCTGTCCTCATCGAAGGAAGAGCTGTCGGCCACTTTCGGGTAGTTCACATGGCCCACTACAACCCAAAGCCAGCGTGAGACACAAACATGGCAGGATGTGCGGTGACCCCAGCCCCACAGGCTCTCAGCTGAAGGAAGCCGCCATGCTGCCCTCTCTGCCTCCCTGAAGGCTCTGTGCCGTCAGGAGGTCTGAGCAAACCCTGGCTCTAGAGGCCCCTGGTCTTCACAGTCCAACTCCTTCCTCTCTCGGCCTGTTCGTGGGAGCCAAGGCTGCTGCCTCTCCCAGCTGGTCCTTCAGGGCCGTAGCTATACACATCTCCCCTTTGCCCTCAGATGCTTACAGTTCACACAATGGGGGCCAAGCCCCCAGTGGCAAGGGACCTTAGGCTGGGCTCACAGCCTCCTAGGGCCAGCTCAACCCCAAAGGCCAGGGCCGACTGGAGCCGGGTGCCTCCCTGCATGGGTAAGGGGCTCAGTGCTGGCTGGCATTCTCCACAGGAGATGCACCAAAGGGAAGCTGCTGCTGCCCGGGCTGCACTGGGGCCTGGCAGAAGCGTGCATCCCTTGCAGCTGGCCAGGTGGCAGACAGAGGGGGCAGTGTCCTTGCAGAGCTTCTGCTCCAAGGGCCCAGCGTGGGACTTCTGGGCCAGAGGGAAGGCAAGACAGGAACAAGGGCCAGAGGATGATATTTCAAATCATGTCACAACTGCCGCCTCCACCATACTGCGGCATACTGTGCGCTGGCCAGTGGCCCACACAGGAAGAACCGAGGCGGCAGTGCAAGACCGCGAAGAAGAGGAACAAAGCAGAGGGGCTGGGCGGGTTTGCCTTCGGGGTCTCAGAGCCTCTTCCTTTGCACACCATGACCTGGGGTACCCTGTACCCTGGAAACTAGGGTGGTCAAGTCTAAGCTGCTCCCCTCTGGCCAACTATGGTAGTAGCCAGGAACACCTGTGGCTGGGCTCACTCCTTTGTCCCCTCATCTGCCCTGGCAGGAGCAAGCATGAGGCACCAGAAGAGGACTGGGCTCGCTGGCCAGCTGTGCTCCACACCACCCACACAGGACTCCACCCCACACCATCAAGCTTCATACAGGGACTGTCTGAGGCCTCACTGTCTGGTGGACAGGGGTGGGCCCTTGGGGTGGAGCTGGCCCTGCCTTCTCTGCTCCTGCTGGAACCTCTTGGCCTCAGAGCCAGCAGCCTGAACTGGAGCCTAGATAAGCCTCTCCTCCTCAGGTCGCGTGTGTTGGACAGTGTGTCCTAGCAATGACAGAATAAACTAAGAACCCCTCTGCAATGTCTTACTCCCAGCCTGGGCACCTGCCATGGGACAGTAGCAACACAGGGCTGATGCAGGATGACCGTGATCCAGGCCAGACAAGCTGCAACTCGCAGTCCAGAGCCCAGAGATTTGATCTCGCTTGTGCCTGCAACGAGGCTTGCGCTGGAGTCACCGGCACGTTAGAGTTCTCAGTCCCATGGTCTCGGGGCAGAGCTGACTTCTACAGCTGAGGGCACCCCGAGAGGCTCCCTAAAGGAGAGTGACCGCCTAGGCAGGGCTGAGGGGGGCCCGAAGGGAAGGAGTGTGAGCAGAGGTGACTGCGGGCCACCTCCAGCAGGCCATGCCCCTGCCCTAGCCCTGCCCTGGTCCTACCTGAGCCAAATCTCCATCAGGACCCAGTCCCCTGCCCTGGACTACCAATTTGCTCCCTGCCTAAAAATGTTCTGTCCCTGTCCTTGCCCAACACCTGAGAAAGTCTTGTCCTACCACTCCTCAGTCCACCACCTGGCTCTGCAAACACAAAGGCACCTTCCTCTTGCGTCACCAAGGACCCTCGATGCCAACCTCCTGAACCAGCCGTGCTCTGCCAGTCCTCCAGGCCATTGCCATGCTGTCACTCTGCACTTGCATAACCCCAGGTCACCCAGATGTGCTGCCTCAGGTGCGGGTACGGCCCAGCCCCACCACATCCTACTCAAGCCGTCCTTCCCTGCAGTCCTGCTGCACTGCGCAACACATCCACCGCCATATGCCGCCACCCCAGCAGCCGCTGCCTGGTCTGGACCCAGCCCCACTGCTCACCCCGGCAACCACCAAGGAGCCTCTGAGGCCCTTCATACCCACCATCCTGAGGATGCTGTCAAGAGTCCTACCAGGCAGGGGCACCAGCTATGTCACAGGACCACGTGGCCTTTCTAGTGTGCTGTATGCACCAGAAAGCACTTGTGTGTCAGTCTCATGTCAGCCTGCCTTCTCAAGGCCACAAGTGCTCTACAGCCACCTCTATGGTCTTAGGACTGCACATGGGGCTGCCACATGCTCACTCCAGACAAGCATTTCTTGGAAATGCTGCAGAACTCACAACCTGCCTGACCACAAATGGGCCTGCAACTCAGGACTCTGAAGAATCTGCGACGCGGTCCTCTCCCCGCCTGCCCTCCACCTATCCCTCCCTAAGCAATGGCCCCAGGCCTGGCCACTACCTCCTGACTGACACCCTCACAGTCACTGCTGTGGAGCCCCAGGTAGCAGCTCCACGGAGGCAGAGGGCCAGGCCTCCACCCGCGGATCAGCTCCACACTCCCTCCTCCCATAGGCCACACAGGGTGGCAAGGGCCCTCACCAATGATGGCTTCCTTCAGGCTGGACTCCACAGGCAGGATGTTTTTCTCCACCAGCTCCATGGGGCCAGGCCTCTGAGCAATCTTCTCGTTGAGGTCATCAGCTAGTCTGGCTCGCTTGAGTTTCAGCTGCTTGGCCTGGAGGGAAGGCTCAGCCGAGGTCTCTGTCCATGGGAGAGGAGGGGTGCAGGATGATGGAGGCAGCCCCGGGTCTGCTCTGGGAGCCGCACAGCAGCAGGAGCAGAGACCGTGAGAGCGGAAAGCATGTCTCAGGCCAAAAAGGGCGGCGTGGCTACAAGTGTCACAAGGACAGCTGTCGTCAGGCCACACTGGCCTAGAGCTCTCTGAGGGGAGCTACAGAGCCAAAGGAGCACCCGACAAGGGAACGGCCTCTGCTCTCCTCAGATCTGGGCCACTGGCACCCCTGTCCCCTTGCTGTGGACCTCAGTGTCTCCATATGAGAAACATGAGCTTCAGCTGGGAAAGGTCTCCTCCAGCCCTGAAGACGGCCTTGGACTACACAAAGCACAACTAGACAGAGCTATGCTGTTTCTAGGAGCTGCTCTTTCGCTCCAAGTGTGGGAAGATGTACGTGGCTGGAGCAGGTAAGTCACACTGAGGGGTGGTGGGCAGGGCCTGGGAGAAGAGCTCAAGCCGGAGAACCTGTGAGGCACTGGGAAGGAACAGAGGGCAGGCGGCAGACAGCGCCAGTACAGACAGCGCCACGAGAGCAGGGCGAGAGGGAGAAGCCCTCGCAGCCTCACATACCTTCCAGAATGTGCATCCTGACCAGCTCTGATCTCTCCGGCCGGGAACGGATCTTCCGTTTCAGGTAGTCCTCTGTCTACAGAAAAACACAGAGAGAAAGCTCAAATCCAGGGCATGAGTGGATGGCACCGACGGGACCACAGCCAAGCCTTGGCCACAGGGGCTACTGCTGGTCACCTCTGTGGCTGCCATGACCTTTACTTTATGACTGACTGCAAGGTCTGGGGGCTGGGAAGTCACACCGGCTTCCAACGCACCTGACAAGGGCACCTTCCTTGGAGGCCATTTGTCCTTCTGAGGCTGAAGTGCACACTGCTGTGTGCACATCCCACAGCTATTACTGAGCTGAGTGTGGGATGCATGCCTGTAAATTCAGGCTGAGGCAGGAGCGCCAAGAGTTCAAGCCCAGCCTGGATCACCTATCAAGATCCTGTCTCAAGACATCAAAAACACCAGAGGAATAAACACCCTACATACATACTATTATTTATATTATCACAAACTTCTATATGTTCACTGAAAAAACTAGAAAGTATAACAAAGTTATGGTTTGTGTCTAGTTGTCCCCCCAAAACCTCATGCAGTCATGGGGCAGGGACGTCTACCGTTTGAGATTAACTCACAATTCACTGAGATTATGGACTTTAGTACTGCTGGGGTTACGGGTGTGAGTACTTCCCCCAGCCTGGGGCGGACAGCCTGAGTACAACTCAAGACTTGCTCTCTGCAGCCACTACTGCTGCTGCTCCCTCATTTTGTTCTCTTGCTCTTTGCTGCCGCCATGAAAGGTCGCCCTCTGCCGCGTGCTGCTCTGCCTTGGGGCCAGCTGAGTGCGACTGAACCCTCCCGTAACTGTGAGCTAAATAAACCTTTCCATCCATCATTTTGGGTGTTGGGTATTTGTCCCAGCAATGAGAGAAGAGTAAGTAAGACAAACAACAATAAAAACTTTAAAAATCTGTGATTACTATTTTGGGATATTTGTTTCTAGTCATTCTTCCACGAAGATAAATTTAATTCTGTATAAAATAATCACACTAGATATAACTTTATGTCCCATTTGAAAAGCCTCGTGTGGTCTTGTGGGCATTTCCAGTTCACTCAGAGCGGCTGCCACACGCAGTTCTGCCCGTGACTCCTGGCGCCGCAGCTCGGCGTCCGTGGAGCGCAGTGTGCTTGTTTCTGCACTGACTGGCCTGGGAGAGCTACCCATGCCTTCCACAGTCAGACCCCCCCGTGGCTAACGATGCTGTGGATGGGACCCCAGATAAGCTGGCAGTAGGTGCCCCTAACCTCTGCACCAGCAGTTTTCAAACCACAGGACAAAGCCATCAAAATCAAGAGCAGGGGTGGGGAGTTGGCTCAGTAACAAACACCAAGAGTATCATAAGATGGGACAGGACACGATAATTATGTAACATACAACAGCAGAGCACGCCACATACAGTAAAGGTCACAACTGTCCCCCAGCCTGGCCACCTGCTGCCTTGGTGCCCTGGCTGGAGCTCTGTGCTCCCAGGAGGGGTGTGGAGCTCTCCAGGCAGCACCTCAGGACTGGGTTACAAGGTGCGACCTTCCCAATGGAGACCAGAGAATCGGTGTGCTCTCAGCACGGAACCTGAGGATAAAGGCCGCGGAGCTGATCCTAAGAGCATCGCCAACACTGGAAAGCACAAGCACGGAGCATCTGGCGGCAGGAAAGCAGCCTCGGCGGGGGAGGGGCATCTGAGCGCCCTGCGCGTGGCCGGGCTGCAGCCACCAGGGACGCGGCCGCACAGGAGCCGTGGTGCCAGAGCTCTCGGGGCACAGGCGGCCATGTGCCTCATCTCAATGCAAAAGTAGCAGCTTTCGGAGCTGTACACTGTTAGACTAGTTAATTAAGACAAGTCCTACTGTAACCAATCTAGTGTGCTTGTTTTCCGTTTCCAGTAAGATAATTTCTAGTGTGTACTCACAATGTGAAAGTGGCCACTGTAGCGTGGAAGCCATCTGTGAGCAGAAGTGCTAGTGAGGCGCGTGCCAGACACACTCTCCATGTGTTGGGGAACAGAACTGCTGTGCTAAGAACAATCTGGCCCCCACAGGTGGGAGCTCGGCACGTTCGCTGGCCTCTCTTGCTCAATACGACAGTCTCACACAGTTGAGGAACTGGCCCCACGCTGCTCCCAAAAAAAGCAAATAGTGTGGTTTCCTACCACTTTGTTTCTTGGCACCCATGACCTCATTCTTCTAGGAATTAATCATAATTTTTTAGGAGAAACAAATAAAAGAAAACTCTCAGGACAAGCATTTGAGTCTCCAAGAGAAGTCTGGGGCTTTCGGGTGCAAGGGGCTGTGGTCTTCTGTCAACTACACATGAAAAAAACAACAGAAGCAGTGGGACAGACGGTTCTGGTGACCTCCTGTTCTGGTCCACACCAGGACCAGGTAACCCCAGGGACCCCTAAGGAATGAAGCTGATGGGACAGGGATGCAAGTGAGGCGCTTCAGCCAGAACCCCGGGCTGGAAGGGAGGCCCCACTTCTGCTTTCCATGGGTGTCAGTGGCTGCCGGCTGCCACGGAGCCGAGGAAGGCCAAAGGGCTTCCTGGAACACGTGTCCTGCAGGGCTGTGGGCCGCTCGCACTGGATGTAGAAGGCCTTTCTGTGGCTGACATTGGTGCCCACCATCTCAAAAAGTGCAGTGGAATGGAAGGTGGTAAAGCCCTGTGGTCTCCAAAGCCAGGGTCAGGGAGGAGGGCCATGCAGCGGTCCCCCACAGTGAAATGCACTGTGGGAGAACTTCACACCTCGGAGGGCGGCGGGGGACGGGTGGGGCAGGAAGGAAGAGCTGACCCTAGCAGAGGGCCCACGGGTAGGCCATGTAACCAGCGATGGGATGAGTCTGGAAACGTACTGCAGGTCCTTGGGGGAGAAAGGAACCTTACCCTGGCCCGCTCCAAGCTCCTCCTCTGCTCATGAAATGCAGCCGGACTTTTCAAAGCTGTTGAGAGAAGGACCGTGCAAGAATTACTTTCAGTGAAGCATCGGTGTAGTACTACAGTTTGCAGCGGAGAAGGCATCTTCAAGCTCACTGCAGCAGAGCTATTAAAGCAGCTGGAGCGAGGAGGTAACAGCCACCTGAGGAAGCACACGGCTTTATGGTTTAGCTGCTCCATTAAACTCTGATTCCTAACGGGAACAGGCACTGCCTAAGCTTGGGCTTCACAGGACACGTGAGCCTCGCGCTCCTTGGGCTGACCCAGGAAGCGGCAGGACTGCGTGCTGGGCCCACCTCGCCCTGCCCCTTCAGCCTCACCGGGAGCCATCAAATGGCCACGGTTTCCATGGGCCGAGGAGGCTCGTGTCTTCTTCCTGCTTCACTTTAGCTGGCACTAACACTGCTGCTAAAATTAACTTGAATTTCATCTGTAAGGACTAAAAGAACTTCACGATCATCTGGCTGACGCTAGTGAAAGAAGCCACAGCGCCAGCAGCTGATAAGAAGGGCTCTGCTCTATTCTGGGGACGCCGCCACCCAGACCACAGCTCTGGCCTCCAGCAAACACTGCTCGGAGGGCCTGGCCAGCCCAAGCCTGCGCAAATGCTGTGCAGTGAAGGGAGGCACCACCGCCCTTCAGGGGAAACCTTGGGACCTGAGGATGAGGGCAAGGAGGACTCACAGCAAGCAGGGAACAGTGGCAATAAGAAAACTGACAAGACTGTGGTCAGTTTTATTTCCGCGAGCCTAGGATTTCTGAACAGCTGTGGAACTGTGTGCAGAGATAACCGGCTATGCTACTGACCGCGGCAGGAGGGCGGGTGAGGAGCTGCTAAAAGTAGCAAGAGCACAGATAGGAGCCTATCCTGCCTGGCCCCTGCTTCCCAGCCGCACCCCCCGGGGGCTGGGCTTCAGCAGCAGCACCAGGAGAAAGTTTCACATGTCCCAGAAGTACTTGATCAGAATTTTAAAACTTCTTTTATCATTCTTGGGGTGGGAGGAGAAGCCAGCTCTGCTGAGCCAAGGGCATTAGCATACACCTATAATCCCAGTACTCAGGAGGCTGAGACAGGCAGAACACTGCAACTCTGAGGCCAGCATGAGCTGCACAGTGAATTCAAGTCCAGGCTGAACTAGTTAGCAAGACCCTGTCTCAAAAACAAAACAAAAAAGAGATAGATAATAGATGGACGGATCGGCAGACACAGACAAAGACACAGGCAAACATCCATTCTGTTGAGATTCCTTTCCACACACTAACAGCAGGGGGAGCTCCAGACCTAGCAAATACAGAGCCAGCACCGCGCCACCGCCGGAGCACTCAGTCCAGGGCCCCACCCAGGCTCGCCCAGAGGTAGCGCCGCCGCCTGCGCCTGCCTCTGCAGGGCAACTCCGGAAGCAGCCTCCAGGGCCTGGCTGGCACCTGTGCTGGGTGTGATGGGCCAGCAGGAATAAAGCTGCCACCCTGGCTCATGCGCACTCACCACATGGGCCAAACAAGTACAAGAGTCAAGGAGAAACCTGCAGTGTCAGCCGCCCTGCCCGGCTTTTCTCTGCCTTTTCTCCAGAGCTCTTAGCATCATCTTGGCAGCCTTCATGGGAGATCTACACACTTACTTGTTTGTGACGCCCCTACCTTCACAACATCCCATGGTAGAGGTTTTGTCTATTTCCCTTGTGACAGAATCCCCAGAGCCTAGATTACAATGTTTCATTCAATTCATTAATGAAGCTCCTGCATTCCTGCAAGAAACTGGTACAAGGTGACAGCGACAGGACAGCAAGGAGATTCTGCCATGCAACTCTAAATTTCATAAACAGCCATCATTCTGGCTCTCATCTGGGCTCAAAACGTCACAAAGGGAGTCCAAGGATTTGTGCCCTAGCACTGAGTTCTGCCAAACACTACTGGGTATGGCGACAGGGTATGGCTGTCCTCTGGCACAAGTGAGCACCTACCTGCCCACCCCCCAGAGCTCCTCTAAGAATCAAATGGGAGTAAACACGCTGTGAAGCAGGTGGCCCACCCGCCCGCGTGAGGTGCCACCTCCTGACATCTCATTCAATCACTGGCTGGATTTTCTCAGAAGTGAGCTGGTTTCTGTCCCACAGTTACATGGTCTGTCTAAATTCTGGCTGCTTTGCTGCCTCAACAACCTACACTAGCTCTTCCAAAAGGTAGGGCAACATTCCAA
>NDGN011452664.1:0-10861 GCA_002564285.1 Tympanoctomys barrerae
TTGAACTCAGGCCCTTGCGCTTGCCAGGGAAGCGCTTATTCCACTGAGTCATCTCCCTGACCCCTTCATACAATTTTTGACACATATTTAATAGTAAAGGTTAGTTTTTGTTTGTTTGTTTTTTGGTACCAGGGATCGAATTCAGGACCTTGCACTTGCCAGACAGGCACTTATGCCACTGAGCTAGATCCCTGGCCCTAAAGTTAGTTTTCATTTATCTGAAATTCACAAGTGACAGTGTATTCTGTATTTTAATGTGTTAAATCAAGCAGTTGGATGATATTACATAATATAAAATCTCCTGAATTTAATACTACCATTATAAAATATTATACTATAAAATGTTGCACATTAGCATATATTTTATATGCTGATAGTATACAGTAAAATATCTTGTAAGTATATACTACTAACTATAATATATACTAAATATGCCATATACTACAGCTATTAAATATTATAGCAATTAGTTAGCCAAGAGAAGGACCACCTTCGCAGGAGATACACGTGGAGGTATTTATAGGCAAAGAGGCAAAATAACTGTATGTTTTGCATGGCTTAGCAAAAATATGAGTGGTAATAAAAAAATTAACAATAAACATGACAGGGCAAATGTGGGCAAGTGCTATCCGCTGATTCTAGGACCAGGGTGTCCCCAGCTAAGTTGTAACATTCTTTCAGATTTTCTGCAAGCCTGACAGTTTTTCACAGTATGAGTATTTTTGGAAAAAGTAAAAGCTAAGATAGGAAGTCAGGAAGGACAAGGTCGGACAGCAAAAATCAGGAGTTGATTGAAAGCGGGAGCGGCGGAGCTGATGCACAGGGCAGGCCTGCCAGCTAATCTTCAGATGTATCTGCAAGGGCGCCAGATAAGTTTCCCTATTCAAACTAGCCCGGTGCTCAGACTTTGTTGTTGTTGCTATTGTTGCGGTAATTCCATTTCTAGTTCCTCAACCTGCAGCTCAGGGCCCAGCAACTGTGAGAGGAGCCCTGAGAGGTCAGGGCTGTCTAGTGGTTTTATTCACTGTTTGCCATTTTCTAATGATGATTTTTTTTTTTTTTTTCGGTGTTGAACTCAGGAGGACCCTGTGCTTGCCAGGCAAGCACTTATTCTACTGAGCTATCTCTCCCTGGCCCCTAATGATGATTTTTGTCTTTTCTCTGAATATCGACTCATGCCTTTACCTATCTTTCTGCAAGGTTTTTGTCTTTTTCTTAATGATTTGAGAAATGCCACTATGTCCTAGTTGTTAATTGTATGTCATTTATGTGTTGAAAATGTTTTTGTTTCTTTTTTCCCCATTCCCTTGATGAGTGTTTTGGTGAATTTTAATGTAATCAGATTTATCGATCTTTTAAAAAATGAGTGGTTTGGATGTTTTTATTTTGTCTTAAGAAATCTCTCCCTGAGCTTGGTGGGGTGGTGTATGCCCCTAATCTTTGCATTCGGAAGGCTGAGGCAGAAGAATTACCACAAGTTCCATGTTTGCCTGGGCTATACTGTGAATTTGAGGGCATCCTGGCCTGCATATTAAAACTCTGTCTCAAAAAAGAAAAGAAGAGAAAAGAAAATAAATCTTTCCTGGTCCCAAAGTATGGAGATGTTATACATGTTTTTTCTTCTAAAAGTCTATTTGTCCCCCTACCCCAAGACAGGATCTCACCACATAGCTCAGGTTACCAATTGCAGCAATGGGGCAAAGTAAGGTACAGAATCTGTGGAAAGCAGGCTACTTTGGAGATTTATTTACTTATTTATTTTTGTGTATTTGGTAGTGGGTATCACTCCACAGCTTGGACTTTGTAGTCTAGTCTTGCCTCAAATTTGCAGCAATCCTCCTGCCTCAGCTTCCTGAGAGCTGGGATTGTAGGTGTGCACCACTGCTCCCAGCTAAAAGTCTTAAATTCTTCCTTTTTACATTTCCATCTAGAATTGACTTTGTTGTGATGTGAGGCAGGGATCTGGCCTGGTCCCCTACCCGCACTTTGCATATGTAGCCAGCATCTGCAGGCCTACTGGGAGGTAAACTTGTGCTAAAGAAACAGTCTGAGGCAGGCTGTGATACAGGGCTCCAGCAATGAGCCACAGGAGGAGGGAATAATTCATAGAAAATGACCACGATGCCAAGGCTGATATTGTACCAAACACAAAAACAGTAGGCTTGACTAAGCAGGAGTCCTAGTTGAGGGTGCAGGGAGGAAAGAGAACTTCGGTGAAGAATGGGAGCTACGTTAAAGAGGGAGGATTGTTTGGTAACCATGGTGACTCTAGCTGTTCCACAGATACTCCAGTCAGCTAGTGTATTGCGCTGCTTCCCAAAAGAGGCCAGGAGTCAGGCTGGACAAAGACTGCGCTCTGAGCAGAGGACTTAGTCTTCTGCCTGCTCTTGCCCAGGCCTAGACCTGTCTAGACTGCCAACCATCTTCTCAACAAGTCTCCATCTTGGCTGTGGGCCTGAGATTATCCAGGCTTCTCTGAGGGACTCCTTACTTTCACCCAATCCTGAAACAGTGGCCTGCTGCATTAGCTGCAGTTAGGAGCAGAGAAGGATCTGGTAAAAGTGTTCACCAGAGACGAGGTCAGGGGAGGGAGCGTGTCACTTCCTATAGAAGAAAGCCCAGACCAGGAGCAGGGCGGTGGGGTCACACCGTTGGAGGTACTGTGCAGGGTGTCCTACCAGTGGAACGACCCCAGAGACAATTAATTCTACCTCTGGTCTCACTATAGATGGGATTCTAATAATAAACTAGGCAAGCAAGTTACTATGAGGCTGAGAGAGACTGAGGCAAATGGTATTCAATATATAAAGGAAATTTATCATTTGCATAACTTTGCTTGGCAAAAAGTCAAGGTCCCAACAGTTTCACAGCCTGTTTTTGAGAAATGGGCTCTGTCCATTTCAGTACAGAGAACGATGCCCTTGTGTGGCAACTGCCCAGGCTTGGGGGCTGGATGGTTAAATATGCATGGTCCATTTGTGGGATGGAATATCATGCAGCCACTAAAAAAGAGGCATGTATCTGAAACAACCAGAAGAAAAAGGATGCCCAAAGATGGCAATGGGGCAAAGTAAGGTACAGAATCTGTGGAAAGTAGGTTACTTTAGAGATTTATTTATTTACTTATTTAAATGTATTTGGTAGTGGGTCTCACTCCACAGTTCAGACTCATAGTGATCCTCCTGTTTTTAGCCTCCCCGGCGCCGGGACGCCAGGCATGCGCCACCACACCTGGACTCAGGGGCCAGCTCAGGGCCCCTGGGGGCGGGGCCAGCGCGGCGCGTGGTGCCAGGAATCGAGCCCTTGTCACTGCGTTTGCCTAAGCAGGCACTTCGTCTGCTGAACGCTCTGTCCGGCCCGTAGAGTTACCTTTAAAACAATGTTCCTCGCAGATGTATATGCTGGTGGGTGTGTGTTATTTTCTGTGAGGATCTGCAAGGAATGGAGAACACCGATTTCTTCTGAAGGAACTCATTGGAGCAGGTGAGGTTTTGCTTTACTTTTATTTCTATCTGTACAATGAACTTTCCCTACCAACGCTGATTCAGTGCTGTTCTGCCGTGACCCTGGGACACCGTGTTTTCTGAGGATGAGCCTGTGTCATCCCACTTCCTTGTGGGCTCCAACTTTATTTTTAATTTAGAGATGAGGGAATCAAGGCATAAGGATGTTAGGTAACCTCCTTGAGGACCCCAAGTAAGGGCCAGAGCTGGGGTTCAAACTCAGCTAGTGCAAGTCTCCTTTCAGCTACCTTATGACACCCTCTCTCAATGCGTTATTTTTATCTATTTAAAACTTCACAGCAGATTTCTGTATTAGAGACCATTTTAAATGCCTTTATGTTCTTTTCTAAAAGCAAACTTCAAAAATAAACTATGATTATGGGTCCATGATCTGTGATTCTTATTGTCCATTGGTTGCCTCTGTCAGCCCAGGTGAAGGGACTTGGGGACTTCCTTTAGGAGTTGGGGGACCCCTTTGCTCACCTAGCTCTGTGGGAACTGCAATATGACCTTGGCCGGGCCTCTTTCCCTCCCTGGCCTCTCCCTCCATCTGTAGAGCTGGTGACCTCCACAGGCCCTCCTATGCAAGGATTCTCTGGCTCTCTCTGATCTATTTTTGCCTGACACCTCTCCCAGGGGCCTGTGGGTCTGAGCTAATTTCCCTGGCTGGCCTGGATCCAGGCAGCTCAGGTGGAGAGTGCTGAGCTAATGAGGCCAAGGTCATGGGCCAGTTAGTGTCTCTTTGAGGAAACTGGCTTTGCAGCCGGACCGCAGCTCCTCTGCCAGCCTCTGGCCTATAGGGAATGATGACAGCGAAGCTGGCCCCTGCAAGCCATCACTTTCTGTAGGGACTACTGAGAGCGCAGGCCCCAGACACCCCTGTGATTGCAGGGCAGTGTGTCCTGGTGTCACGTCCACACATCAGAGGGACTACAGAAATGAGGGGGTGGGGTAGGCAGAGGACAAGGCGGTTCTCTCAGGGATCAGATACACCTCCCTGCTTGTAAGTAGACCCATTCTCAGCCAGCCAGGAGAGTAAGAATCATTTGTATTTCTTTAAATCTAAAGCAGGGCTGGGGAGATAGCTCAGTGGAATAAGGACCTGCCTGGCAAGTGCAAGGTCCTGAGTTCAGTCCCCGGTACTGCAAAAAATAAAAAATAAATAAAAATAAAAATCTAAAGCAAATAGCATGGCCAGAGTCTCCAAAGGCCACACACAGCACGGTCTCTCTGATTCTGGCATCAGAGCCTCCTTTTTCTGTGTGAGTCATTTCTCCCCTGCAAGCAGAAATGGGACAGAGTAAGGCTTTCTCTTTTTACATTATTATTTGCCATAAAGGCCATAAATTCTGGCCCTTACTTGGGATCCTCAAGCAGGTTACCTAACGTCTCTGTGCCTTGATTCCCTCACCTCTAAATTAAATCTGTTTTCTTCTCTCTATACCCAAGGCATTCAGATCAATGCCTGGCATGCAGACAGTAGGGGCTTAATAAATACTGTCTGAGGGAATCAAATCACCATTGTCCCAGAAGGGGGCTGTGATGGCATTTGAATGGACACGGTATCACTAATGGGTTCTGCTGGGTTGCTTTCAAATATTTCTATGGCAAAGAGTTTGGGAAAGCTTGGTATTGAGGGAAAGTAGGATGACGGCTCTAGGGAAAAGGGCTCTTTCCTTACAGCGTGCTATCTCTTTGCTTTGAATGTTTTGCAGATTGGAAACAGCTCATGCCAAGTTTTCATTTAGCTTCAGTGAATATATATGGTTACTCACTGTTATGTAAGCATTAGGTTCTTACCATAGGCTAGGCAGTACACTAAACACATGCCATGTACTGCATCGTTTAATTTTCATGACAGCCTTATAAGCTGGGCACTGCGACACCTCTGTGAAATACAGATGAAAAGCCTGAGACAGATGAAGGCCAAGGAGCGTGTTCAACCTCACATGGATAGAAAGTTCTGGAGCTTCAAACTCCAGAGGCTATACTCCTAGTCACAGCTAACACTGCTCGACAGGAATTATTTTGCGTGCAAGTGTCTTCGTGCCATGTACCGGTGAGTGAAGCAGAGGAGGCCTTTCACATCATCCTGTGATACCAATGCATGCAATAGCCCAGATAGCTTTCTGGAGAATTACAGAAGGGCAGAGAAGGCCCGGAAGCCGGGAACTGCAGGTGTTAGCAGGTCAGGAGGCAGGCAGGACAGCGAGGAGCAGGGTGTTCTTGAGACAGTGCCATCCCCAGGGCCAGCAGATCTCAGGCCACTCATTCTCTCCTGCAAAAATGCATTATGCAGTCTGTTTTCCATCTTGCTCATAAGAATGCTAAGTGACAGACAAAATGATCTCTGAATTTTTTTTAAACCTTTGGTGCTCGCTGCGGCTTACCTGATAGAGCATTAAGTCAGAGGAGAAAATGAACGAAAGTTCTGTCGTAAAACATCGTACCATAGAGCAAGCATCCTTGTTTAGTCTGTCGGGATCATCTTTCATCTGGACTAAATTCTGTTTAGTCCAAAAGTCAGAAGTTAATATTTTTCCTGTTACGAGACCATTTCTTTGTGAAATTATTTTTTTCTTGGAATGGCTCGACTTGCACTGTACGTAGTAACGGCCTAATGTCAGAAATGGTGTCGTGAAGTCTTCTACATTTAAATCTTACTTCTACCACGTACTAGTCATGCTTGTGATCTTTACGTCCTTAAGGCTTAGTGCCTGATCTTTCCAACGAGACTACTAAGAATGAAGAGGCCAGTAGAGCAGCAAGGGCTGTGGTAGGGACGAATGAGAAGGTATGTGCCCCAGAACTCAGCACAATTCCTAGCATAGGTGGCTGTTCCATAAGTGACATTATAGTTTATATAAGGAATTAAAGATATGCACCTTTCACACTCTTCTAAAAAAGCTTCATGACCTTATTTGTAGCAGCAAAGACAGTGTAGGATAGGGTGAAGGCACAAAGAGCCCCCAAATGCCTGGGGCTTCTAATGAGGGGTGCCTATGTCCTCACCATGCCTGCCTGTCATGGGTCAGGTGCATTTCCACCCTGGTCATCTTCCCTCCTGGACCTAGGGTCGCGGAACAGCCAGCCCCCGGGATACTGCTGGTTGTCATGGTAGAGGGAAAGAGTCTGCTCTCAGCATTTAATGCTGTGGCTTAGAAATGACATGTATTGTTTCCGTCTAAAACTCCTTGGCCATAGGGAGACCGTAAAGAGAACAGGAGGAACAATCTCATTATGCATCTTGGAAGGAGAAAAGCTAGAAAAATGTGGCCGGTAGCTCTAGCGACTGCTACAGTGTTTCTCAAAAATCACGGCCCAGCCCTGAGAGGAGGCTCAGCTAGCGGGTGGAAGGAAGGTAGGGGCCAGACGGGAATGAGGAAGGCGAGGCGGGGCTGGTATGCAGAGTGATTCCAAAAATCCGCGCGCAGGGCTGGGCCTGAGGAACCGTGGGCGCTTCTGGCCCTGAACCCCAAAAGACTCAGGACCATGCAAGATGGGAGGCACGGGGTTTCAACGCGAAAGGGTGAACCTGGGTGGAGCCTGCGTTTTCCTGCCCCCTCCAGCGTCTGGGCAGATCAATCCTAAAGCACGCATTTCTCTGGCTCCGCCCCTCCTGCTCCAGTGGATTTCAGAGCTTTTGGATTCATCAGGGGCTTTGGGAGCCGCAGCGTTCCCGGCGTTCGCATCCTTGTGGCCCCACCCCGCTCCTTCCGGCCGCCAGCCGCATGCTCCTCCCCGCTGGGCTTTGTGCATCTCCAGTTCTTGCTGACGTGGAGAGAAGCTGCGCGGCGGGCGCGGCCCTTCGACATCGCCCGCAGCCTCCGCTGCGGATGTCCGTGCCGACAGCGCCACCGTCCGTCTCTGCCCGCAATGTGCCGGCTTCCCCCGCAGCCCTTGCTAGAAGATTCAGAGAGGCACCTCGCCCTTGTTCCTGTTCTGGACCGCGACTCTCTCTTTGACCTGCTCCAGCCCACGGGCTCTTGCACTGTGTGGCCTCCTGCATGGAGCCTGCGTGTACCACTTTCCACCCCATATACTCTAGTCAGTCTCCAAGCCTGAGAAGCACCACAGAGAGAACCTGGCCTCTATTCCTCAGACTTGGTCCAGCTCCTCTGTCCCCTTGCTGTGGGATTGGCCAGTGAGATTGGAAGAAGGAACCCCACCGGTGCGGAGCATTTCTGGACAGTGAAGGATGCGCTTAGAATCCTGCTCCGCATCCATGCCTGGATCTGATAAAATGATTGCACGGAAGGCTCACACATGCGCTGTAACCTTCAGGGAGCAGATGGAGGCCTGCCCCGCACATTGCCATTGGTGGGAAAGCCTCTGTGGCTTTCCTGTCTGTCCCAGTGAGCTGATATAGGTGTGTAGGAGGGGAATCCTTGCCTGTATTCTCCGTTTGCCGTGGAGTCCTACTTCCTCCTGGGTCCAGAAGAAGGATGTCCCTTTACCCTTGCAAACCAGCGGCTCATTGGGACTCCCTCCCCCACTTCCAGGGGTGCAGCCAGCTCAGGTTTAAATGCAACATCTGTTGCCTCTTCGGGTAAGCTCCCTACACTTGCTGTGCCTGGAGTCTTTACAATTATCAAAACAATAAGCACTTTTGTAAAGAGTTATTTTGAGAACAAGGTGGGAGAAGGGCCATGTTCCCATCCATCCCCTGGGATCGCTGACCTCAGAGATGCCACTGTCACCATCTCTGGTGAAGCTGGCTGCCAACCAGAGGGCCCAGGGTGCTGTCTTACAGCCAGGTTCACCTTGAATATCGAAGATGCACCACAGGGGCACTGAAGACCTACGAAAGAAGCATGTCACCCGGCTCCATCCAAACATCAGGCCCGTCCCTCGGCTGACAAACGCAGAGGAGGGATGGATCCAGCCTTGCCTTGCTTTCCACCCTCTTGACCTGCTGGGGTCACCCGCATGTCACACAGGCTCTGCATGAACTCCAGATGGCCATGAACTCGTGTGGCCTTCGTCCCTTCTCCTTCTGGGCTCCCCTCCTGTGGGTTTTCCTGTGTTATGGCCTCAAAGCTGGCTGCAGCTTGAACTCAGAGCAGCAGCTTGGAATATAGCAGAGATTGCACTCTGGTTTTCTGATCCAGCTGAAGAGCAGGTGAAGGGGCAGCTGGGTTGTTTTCCCCACTGCGTCAGCGCTGTGGTCTTGTACATGTCAACCTTTCCCCTCAGGGAATAGCCCCATTTCTCCAGCCCAGTCAGTGTGTTTCCTGCAATGTTTACTATTGGACTTGCCTGGTGTTCTTATTCTGACAAATTCATAATCTGTATTTTAAGTAATCTTGTTCCTTCCTGATCCTCTGAGCAATTAAATTCTTGCACATAAGCTTTTATAATTTTTCTTTTCCCTCTTCCTCTTCCCCTCCCCCACTTTTCCCACCTCCCCCACCTCCTTCTTTTGTGTTTTTGAGACAAGGTCTTGCTATGCAGTTCAGGTTGGCCTTGAGCTCACTTTGTAGCCCAGGCTGACCTTGCATTCACAGCAATCCTCCTGCCTCAGCTTCTTGTGTGCTGGCATTAGAGGTAATCAGCACCAGGCCTGGCTACAATTCTTTTGTGTGTGTGTGTGTGTGTGTGTGTGTGTGTGTGTGTGTGTGTAACTGAGGATTGAACTCAGACCCTTGTGCTTGCCAGGGAAGCACTTATTCTACTGAGCCATCTCCCCAGACCCTGGCTACAATTCTTTTTTCTTTTTTCTTTTTTTTTGGCGGAACTGGGGATTGAGCTCAGGCCCTTGCGCCTGCCAGGCAAGTGCTTATTCCACTGAGCCATCTCACTGGCCCCCTGGCTACAATTCTTAACTGCTGGGTTTTTCATAATCCCACTGAGAGTTTTCATGACCTTAAGGATGATGGGACACAGTATGTGAGTGAGCGTGACCTTCTTTTGGATGTTCCCTGATGCACCAGCAGTTGAACACTTGAACTATCTAGATCTGTTTTGACACCAGATCCTAGGGAAGGGAGGATCCAGAATTCCATGGTCACCAGTCCGAGAGGCTGACTCCACCCTGGGCCCTTCCTTGATGGGGCATGATGCCCGAAGAAGCCAGAGAACAGAATTTGGGAGGCTCATCTGGGGCTGCCCAGCAATTTCCAGCTGTCACCGCCAGAGGGCCCACTCCTCGCTGCTGCAGGTTTCCTGGCTCATCTGACTAGGCAGAGCACATTTAAACCTGGATGAAGAATGGTGAAGAAAGCAAACAACAAAGCACACAAGCTGGTGGACCCCTGCCCGCTATAAGATTCATAACTCCCATCTCTTGATTGTGTCCCACCACTGTGTAATCGTGGGCCCCGAAGTTTATGTGGAAAACTTCAACTATGTATTTTCCTTTCACTAAGGGTCAGTGGATGTGAACTCCTACTCTCACTCAGGCTAGAAATCTCATGGGGTCTTGCTGGTTAGCTCAGTTGTTTAGGCGCCTGCCTGGGCAAACCCAGTCAGGTTTGCGGGACTGTGGTTCGATCCCCATGCCTTACCAGACATACCCTTAAGGCAGCCTGAGTCGGCCAAAGAAAGAAAGAAATCGCAGCTAGGTGATCAGGCGGGCTGGAGTGGCAGGCCATTTATGCGTGTCTGTCTCCCTTTATGATGCTAGCTGTGGCTTTCAAGGATTTCTGTACCTAGCACCTTTTAAAAAAGCATCAGCCCCCTTCTTCTGCTGATGTAGTATGCTGACTACTTTCATAATTGGCCTTTTTTTTTTTTTTTTTTTTTTTGGTAAGAATAGCTGTCTTCACAGGACTCACTAGGATCTACTGCCACTCGGTCATCTTGGCTTTGTTTGCCCCTTTCAAGGCCTCACTTGTCAGGCAGATTTCAGAGATCTCAGAGGTCCCGATGGGCTATCCCAGTTGCTTCACACTGAGGCCTTTAAAGAAGCATTAAGGGGGAAGGAGGACACGGCTGCCCAGCTCTCCTAGTTCATCTAGTGCTCACAGGGAGGTGGCAGGCTGAACAAGCGCAGGGCCTTTTGGCTATCAGCTTTGCAAGATTCCTTCATTTAATAAACATCGTCCAGTAATATGGGACTGCAGAGTACGTCCCAAAGGACTTCCTGCTGGATGACTGGGGCAGTTGTGAGGGAGGCTGTTTGAAGAAAAAAAAAAGCTAGTTTTCTTTTATTACAGCCTGGCCTCAGTATCCCCAAAAGAGGTGGCCAAAGCAAAAATGGATCCCTTAGTTATAGCACAATCTTGCAACTAGATTTTTTTTTTTTCTGTAAGAAGAAAAGCTAATGGAGCAAAGTGCCTTATATCCAGTCTTTTATGACAACACCTGGGTAAAGATTTGAAGAAAGCCTACTGGATTTCTATGGTCTTTTTTTTTTT
>NDGN011452666.1:0-13662 GCA_002564285.1 Tympanoctomys barrerae
GCTGCTCCATGCCGGTGCATCTCGCATGCCCTCACGCCCTGCAGTCAGCAGGCGTGTAAGGCTAATACGGGTTGGAACTACGCTGCCGACAGCTGCCCCAGCTGCCTCCTGGCCACTCCTTGGCATGCAGCAAGGCTCGTGCAGAGCAGAAGTGGGCCGCAGGTCTCCTAGAGTTGCACGAAGCCTCAAGGAGACACCGTGAGGTCGGAGTGTCGGTGCACTGCAGGAAGGGGCCCTGCGTGCATTTGCCTGGCAGAGGTCACGTATGCTGGGTGGGAGGTACAAGTTCTAGAATTGACGTACAAGGGTACTGAAGCAGCGCCCTTCCATAAGTGATCCGCGTTGTGGGAAATGGCAGCAGCGAAAGCCCAATGAGTAAAACAACCCGAAAACTGGATCAGCAGCATCAGCACGTGACATAATGCTCTGATTGCATAAAATCAGCTCTTCTATAGCTAGCTGATAAACACTCCTCTAACTTCTGATACAGCTGTCCATATTACATGTCAGTGGAATAAATGAGTCTCTTGTGAGCACAACGGGAAAACTGTGTTCTTGGTGGACAGCGACTGAAAACACATCCAACCTCACCTGCGCAAAGCACGTGGAAGATCCTCCTGGAAGACGCGGGGACTTTGTTCCTCATCCTCCAGAGAAAAAGGTTTCACTGCTGGGGTTTTCTGTTCAAATGGCCCATGAGTCTTGGGGCTTGCCAGTTCTTCATGGCCTAGGGAGTTCCTCTCAGCCAACATAATTTGTATAGTCTGTCTCTTAAACACTGTCAGCTCATACAGAGTACGGATTCTCAGTGGGAACAAAATTAAACACCTGGGTCCAAACAAGGAAGGTGGCAAACTTTTTTAATTAATTATTTTTTTATGAGTAGTACACAAGAGTGCATTTGTTAGAAACAAACACACAGTGCATCTGTATTGTTAAATTTTCTTGGAGGACAGCAGTTAAAGTAGGAATAGGAAGAAGGCAAAACTTCGCTTCAGGAGGCGATAATTTTGCAGAAGTTGCAAAACACTGGCACGGGATTCATGCATCTCCTGGCCCTGGCTCCTTCCAGATCCCAGACTTCAGCCACCAGCCCCCAGCCTGTCTCCATCTCCCTGTTCATCAGTGCCTCATCCGCAGGCACGTCCCTCCCTCCTGCCTCATCAAAGCGAAAGACTACAAAGAAATGGAGCACTGAGTGCCTTAGTGGAAGTTTCTTAGTGCACGTAAGTGTTGGAGAAAATTAATAATTGGTGGCCTAAAGAATCAGAGTGCAGGAAAGACATGTTCCGCTTTCATGAAGTCAAGTTTCAAAGAGAAATGATGGCCTGCTTTGTTCTTAAGAAAGCAAAAAACAGGATATGCCATTACAAAAAGTTATTTTACGTGACTTCTAGATGGTACTTTCCTAACTTCAGTGTTTGAATTTCCTCAGTGGCATCTGTAATACACATCTGCAGAAGCAATTTGGTAGCGAAGGAAAAACAATTAAAGCCTTGATTAAGTTAGGAGTTCCGGAAACCTAACAAGCAAGCAGCGTTACAAGCGCCGCGCATTCCTAAGAAGGAAGCCAAAATATCATAAGCAAATCATATCAATATTTACAAATTTAATTCAGTTGCCCAAATCAAAAGAAAATCGCACTTTTTTATCTATTTCTTTTTTTTTCCCCCTGAAAAGAAATAAAGACAACAGTTCCCAAGGGCTCCTTTGGGTTTTGGGGGTTTGACAATATTTTCCTCCCTTCACAGAACCAATTTTCTGATTTTTTATACTCAAGATGTAAGTATCAATCTACTTTAAGAAACAAGGAGGCTGGCACTGAAAAACTGTAAGTGGCTCGTCACAAGCCACGCTCAGCCGCCACTGGGAGCAGAGCTTAAGGCCGTGCCAAGCTCACTGGGTCCCGGGAACCCGTCGGCCTCCTCTTTTTTGGGAGTGGAGAGAATGAAGCTTTGAAGAACTTACTTGAACCCCACTACTCATCTCTGACAAAACTAAACAAAAAAGGAGATATAAATGAAGGACCGTTTTGCATTTGTATATACAAAATAGTTAGGACAGATATAAAGCTTTCTCTTAATTCAATGAGAAGAAAGACTTGTACTAGTAGTGGTTGGACCGGATACCATGTCTGCATCTTGTACTATGGATAACTACTAAGAAGACAATGTATTAATGTATAAGCAATGTATTAATTTTTGAAACTGTCCTACTAATGAGTTTTGAAGCTGTCTCATTTCTCAATAAAATTAATACAAAAATTTAAAAAAGAACTTACACGAATGCATATGTAAGTGGGCACGTGCATGCGCACACACACACACACATACACACACACAATTTCAGTAATAACTCTGGAAGTATTTTTTGCTGTCTCTTTTCAACACTTTGCTGTTCACTTTACTTGACAAGGATTTGGACCTGGGATTCAGGTATCGAGCTTCGTGTTCGCTTCTGATGTGCGGTTAGGCACCTGTGGATTCTTACGATCGCACCTAACTGGAGTTGTCTATGCTGAGGAGGGACTGACAGAGGAGAGGAATCGTAGCACAGAGTTCAAGGCACTTTCCACGACTGCCTAAGTGGAAAGCTACAGGGAAAATACAAGGATTGATGTGGAAGGCATAAGGTCTGACAGGGAAAGATTAATAATATTTGGGGTTATTTAACCTAGAGAAAAACAAGCTAATTATTGATTTTCTTAGAATAGTCCTTGCATTGAAATACTCTCCTGCTCAGAATCCTAAGGGCTCTGGGTTACCCAGAGGCCAAGGCAGGATTTGGCAGACGTACAGTCCTCCTCCATCAGGCTGTCTCTTTGAATTCATCACTCATGTTTCCTTACACCAGCTTCCCAATCCCTAAGCGATGGCTTCCCTCTATATTCCTCTTTACCCTACGGACAGCCGTATAGTATTGAACTTAATACCTAATAACAATATTGACAATAATAACTTATTTATTGAGCATGCACTGTGAGCTGAGGCTGCTCTAAGCACTTCTCAATTATTAATTCTTATTCTCAAAATAGTGCTGCAAAGTAACCATAGCAATGTTCCTCCTGTATTTTAGGAAACTAAAGCTCCAGAGCCGTGGATGCGTTGCTAAAGACCACAAACCCTAAGTGGCAGAAGTGAAAATCAAAACTGAATTTCACCCCATGCCTAGTGCCCTGTCCACACCGTTGCACGTCCTGCTCAGCGACTCAACAACAGAATGACAGTGGTAGGCACAAATATGGTAGGAGCAGAAGGACTTGTAAGTGTGAGGCTTTTCAAAAGTAAAACCATGTAGGAGGTATTAAATTATGGCAGATATGCTCGACAAAATACAATGAATGCAAAATTAGCATGAAGAATGTCTAGGATAAAATATTAAGTTTAAAAGTCAGCATAAATCCAACATCAAGTCTATCCTTGATTTTAAAATATGATTTTAAAATTTTCCAAGTAAATCTGGAATCAAGTAGACTCCTGCATCAATACTGGCAGGAAGGCACTGCATTTTCTATCTTAAATATGTACATATTTAAGATAAATTTTCTTAATAAGAATGGGTTATTCTTATAATTATTTTAAAAATATATTCAGACCTCTGGCCTTGTAGTATTCCCATCCACCCATGACACAGTCCATGCTGCTGCCCTCCCCAACGTATTTTCTTTCTTCAAACTTCCTATTCTGCTTCAAAGCCCACCACATTCACTTGCAACCCCTTGCTCCGATTCCTCCTTCCCATTGCAATTTGTGTTTTGGCCCAGACTATGCTCATGGTGTTTAAGTAGCTTTGAATTATTATATCTGCATCTTGCAAATACCTATTATTTCATAAGGTAGGAAACTCAACAAAAGTCAACTGTTTCATTAATAGCAGCCTCTGATGTTCTTTCTAGGATTGCAGCCAGGTTGTCTTCATCTCTACTGAATCAAGAACAAGAAAATCAAGCCTGGTGTTCACATGAGAAAGAAGATTTAACATTTGTCCTTGAGAAATATTTACCGACATTGAAAGTTGCTGGGCACTGGAATAAGTGGCCAGGAGCATTTCAGATTTAATGCCCTAAAGAGCATTGGTAATGGCTTGTCTTAATGGAGATGGTGGCTGCTGAAGGCCACTAATTGTGGCTACTCGATAGCTACGAAGTGTCATTTTCCACTGCCAGAATTACTCTGTATTCTACTCCTTTAAACAAAACCCAAACAGGTTGTTTTCTTTTTTTCCTTTGCAACAAAAATGCAATTGACAGTGATTCCCCAGCTACAGCATTTTCCTAAGTTAATGATGAGTATCTTCAAAATAAAGAGAACCTTCCCAGAAAACATAATTTTTCCTTTTGTAGCTACCTTTTAGAGTGAACAGGACATTATTTGGAAACTTAAGAACTTGGCCCGTTTAGAATTACACAGCTCGCTGGGAATATAGCTCAGCAGTGTAAGCACCGGTCTAGCAAGCACATGCTCCTGAGCCCCATCCCTGGTACAAAAACCAACCAAACAAACAACAAAAACAAATCTAAGCTAAGCTAAACTAAAGGAAACAAAATTACACAGCTCTAAAATGTTATTCTTTTCATTTGCTTGTCTTTGAGGATGTAGCTCTGCAGAACAAAACATGCTGGAGATCTGAGACACTGGGCTGGCAAGATAGCTCAGCAGGCTAGAGCGCCTGCTTAGGCAAGCTTAGGAAAGTGCAGGGACCGCAGTTTAATCCCCAGCACCACATGCTGAGCCAGCCCCACTCCCAGGGTGGGCCAAGCCTGCCACAGAGTCTGGGCATAGTGGTGCACATCTGTAATCCCAGCACTGGGGAGCCTGAAAACAGGAAGATCACTACTAGTCCAAGCACTGTGGTCAGACCCTGTACCAAATACATTATAAAAAAAAAAAGAAATCTAAGATACTGTTTTATTCATCTCTATGTTGCTAGAAACTCCAGTGGTGCTTTTTAAATAGCAAGTCCTAAATAAATAGAATACTCATGGAGCTTTTGGATAAATAACTGTTTACCTCCCATTGTCCAATGCAGGCAAATCTTTTTTCTCTTTTTAATTTTATAAAAAACAACATTTCATAATCAAATAATAAAAGAGTAACAATAGTTATTATGCTGTGTATCATTTTCTTCAAAGCAGGCAAAAAATTTTGAACCTCAGCTTAAAAAAGAAGTACAGAAGCAGAAGATGTTGACAAAGTCATGCTGTTTATTGTAAAATCTATCAGATAATTTCATTTCCCTGCTTTGTGACACCGCTTTGTGACACCACTTAGAGATTAACAGATGTATTTGCATACTGCATGGCCAATTTCATGAAGTGACAATTTCTTTGGGCTCTGAGATTCTTATGTTATAGGGTCAGTTCTATTCCTTTAGTCTTTTAGAGAAAAAAGAAAGATCATCCTCTGTAGAGAAGAGTGGCAAGTATAAAGAAAGTGTTGGTTTTTATTTCAAGTTATTTAATATTGATGGTCTAATAAGTCATTGATATGAATTTTTGATTCTTTAAACTGTAAGACAAAGTCCCTACAGGCTGAGATGGGAAATCTTAAAATATGAGATATCTTTCTAGACTTTTTCATTCTATAAGGAAAAATGTCAGTCTGCAAACTATTATAAACTACGGGAAAAATACTTTCCAGGTGAAATGAAAATACTCACTAAGTAGGTTTCAAATTTATAGAGCTAGAAGATCAGAGTGAGACAGAGAAGTCTTACAATTTGCTGTCCATATTTAAATACTTCTGGGCAAATTCTATGATGGAATGCATGCAGAGAAGAGCAGGTATGTACGGGGCTTTAAGCCTATGTGTGCTCACCACCATCAGACAGCTGCTCTGAGCCTACGGGGAAAGGGGCTGGAGGGAGCACTAAAGTTAGTCACTTAGCCAACTGCCGGCTCATCTACTCAGCACTTGTAATTTGCTGGGGATTTCCTTTGCCCCTTCTTTCTTCCCTTTTCAATTATTTGTGGGGAGAAAAGGAGAACTGGTCTGTGTTCATGAATTCAGGGATTAAAAGTCTCATGCTATGAACTTTCAGAACTGCAAGAATCAGCAAAGCAGAATGTATTCATTTTCTTTGCTAATTTTGTAAATCTCGTTTTTTTGGCTTGTTCATGAACTTTATCAGTCTGCTTTTTTATGGGAAACCTAAGAGTGTTTTCTGTGTTAAAATAGCTACACGGGCTATTCCCTATTGTGTTAGGGTATCAGAATAAGCTGTCATATGAAATACATGAGAAGAAACAAATCTTTTTCTATACTTTTTCACCTTTTATATAATTTTTATTTTTGTCATGCAACAAGCTGTATGTAGTTAATGCACACATCTCATATATCTCAATGGTTTGGAAACAAGCACACACCCCTAAAACACTCACCAGCATCTGTGCTGTAATCCTACCTATTACAGACAAAAGCTTATGCCCACCATTTTTTTAGAAGATAACAACACTGAATATCTATAGTCTTAGCAAAGTTAGAAATATATTATACTATATTTTTGACTGTAGGATCTATAGGACTTATATCATGTAGAACTAAAACTTGTTCCTTTTGATTAATACCTCCTTGTTTTCCACCTCCCTACCTTTTTCTCATATAAAACCCTACCCAAGATTCCTGCCTAGTTACTTAATAGAAGAAACAATAACGTAGCTTCATTGATCTTTGATTATACACCTAGGGGCTTGGGGCCTATCCATTACTGACTTCTCTGACACATCCACACAAGCAATTGTTGATGAGGCAAAGCTAAATTTACGAAACACTGCAGAAAGAGGAAAAGCACACTGATAAGTCTTAGGGTCAAAAAAGGGGATTTAGGAAAGGGCACTTATAGGGCTTGAGGGACTAGATTCAAATGGGGTAAGGTGAATCTTTCAAGGTGGGGGGAATTTTCAAATTGGGCTTAACTTAGGGCACAATAGTTTGTGAACAGTGGGTATGCAGATAACATGCTCCTGATGAGAAGTTGTGGAGTTGATTAATGAGCTATGCACTCAAACGAAAGGGACAGTGTCCAATAAAAGAACTGTGAACAAACTGATTGCCTGGCTGAAACTGGTTTACAATAATAGCCTGAAACAAACAGAAAAATACTTGTTTAGAGTTTTATTTTTACAGCTAGGCCATGCTGACCGAGGTAGTCTCAGTTCTCAATTCTGTGAATATGATACTAAATACAACCTGAAGCAACTTACTGTCTGTAATGATGTGAACAAGTAACGGTAGAGAGGAAAGAGAGAATACAAGATTAAGAGCTAGGGACCTAACTGAAGGTCAGTAATGAGCAGGAGGTCGAAGGAGGGCTCTAAAGAATTTCACCTTTCTCTTACTTGGGTCTTCCAGCCAGTGTCAGTGACACTAAATATGATAGGAAAAAAGGAGTGGAAACAGGAGTGGAGGACAAAGATAAACTATGGTGCTCATTCCGTTGCACTGGCTTTGGGGCTTCTTGTGTCAGTCACATCAACAAGGTAGGTAGTTAACTCTGTGGACCAGTATTGGAGAGGCAGATTTGCAGCTACACCTCAGACAGAAATAGCGCTCAGTCACAGCCTGCCGAACAGTTCACGGACCTAGACAGCATCAACCATGAAATGTGCAGCATAAAAAACAACCCAAAGATTGAATCCTAGCTAACTAATCAGACTTAATAGGCCAGCAGAAAACAATCAAGCCAAAGAGTTCAACAAAAGTATGGCAGAAATCAAAAAATGAGAATTTCACACAATAGAGGGACTAAAGGTGTTGGATACAGCAGGAAAATTCCTGAGTTATACATTGTGCTAGGAATAACCATTTGATAATTGGGAGGTGAGAACATATTCAATACTAATAATTGTAGTGTAGTGAAAAAGAAAAAAAGAAAAGAAAGAGTAGATTTTCCTTTCCCTCTTTTTTTCTGGTTATATTCCTCAGTATAAACTCTCCATTGTATTAGAACAAAATAGTGAGAACAACATGAGAAGATAACTATTTTCTTTGTTCTCAGTAATTTCCATGATAATAGATCTCTATCAGTCTCCAAAGTCACGTGCTGCACTAGCTCAGTGTCATGAGAAATTGTTATTCTTCTTGTGTAACTTGATTTTTTGTTGTATGTAAGGAACCCACACATCCCACGCCAGAAGCTAACACCTCAGACGGCGTCTCCCTGCCACCCTTCCTGGTGGCTTAGGGGCTCAGGCAACAGTTAGACTCTTCATTTCATGAGACGTACCAAAGTAAGATTCTGACCAGATGCTAATGACACCAAGAGTCAGAAACTTCATAGGCAGCTCTTTGAAAACAGTTCCAGCCAGATCAAGTTCTTGGCAGGGACAGTTGAAGTCAGGAGGAGGCTTAATGACAGCAGGGACAGTTTCCTAGACAGAGCAGTTCTGTATCATGCTCATCCTTTGGCAGCCCAAGCAATAGCTGATAATAGATAACTATGCAGCAGGTCCCAACCCAAGGACTTCCTTTTCACTTATAAGTCTCTGTCTCAGTACTGGAACTAGATGTTGACATCTTCAGCTGATAATTCTTTGTATGTGAATGGCATTCATTGGGAGGCTGTTCTGTACACTGTACAATACCTAGTAGCTTTATCTTTACCCCCTAAGTGCCACTGGGACCATCTCAATTCTGACCCTCAAAAATGTCTTCAGACCTTGCCAGATGTCCTGTTGGAGCCAACAGAATCCTCAGTTTAGAATCATTGAGTTAAACTCCTAGAATATTCACAACAGCTCCAAGATCCAGGCACCACGCTAAGGCCTCCAGGGTTCCAAAGGACTTGGTTCAATCTCCTTTTAACAAATCTGGTAATGGAACATAAGCCAGTTTTCCCTGAATCTGTTAGTTCTGGGGCTTGCTGTTAGAAAACATCTGCTGGAATTTTTCTTCCTCCTTAATTTTAGCCTCACTGTAATGGTGTGGTTGCTGCTTTCCTTTGAGCAAAACTCCCGGGTCTCGTTCTAATCAGGAACCTGTTGTTCAGGAGCAATTCTTTTGCAGAAAGGAATGGGAGAGGAAACAGAAGTCCTTTTCTCTGTTTTCCCAGCCCAGTAAAGTGATCTCCAAGCTTGACCAACCCTCTTGGTGAGATACATGCCAGTGCTCCCACAGCGTTTGTATGAGCTCCACAGGACTGCACGGTCCCCCTTGTGCAATCAGCTTCACACCCCGTTTTCAATCAGTGAGTCAAAGGAAGTCCCTGTTTCCAGTTGAATGTGTGTGTGGCAGATCATTAGGCAGCTAAGCTCCTGACTGAGACCTTGTGGAGACTGTTTTCTTCTCAGAACCACTCGATTCTTCCCGGGACACTGCGTCGGCAGCTGCCGACCCATCACTCAGGAATCATTGAAAAATGATTGCCAAATCAGATCTGACCTACTCAGAAGTGGTGGGCTGTCCATAAAGACCATCACAGAAAACGTGGCACACCCAAAGCTCTTCCAAGGGTTTTCATTTTTATTAGGGAGAAATGGCTGTTTTATTGGTTAACTGTAGAGCACTCCCTGGCCTTGGCTCTTCAGCATGGTGAAGTTTGCACTGTTAGCCTCTCTTTTCTGTTCTCATAAATTGGATCCCACTATGTATAAGGCCTTTGCAAGGATGCAGTAAGAAAGTTGCATACCTAATACGTTTTAAACAAATGTCCTTTCTTATCAGTATTGTCATTTGTGTCCATTCCACTCCCCTCGTTAACAGACACCAAATGTCCATTTCTTTTTGCATGTACAGTGGCATCTCAATTCATGAGCTTAATTATGTCCACAATCCTAGTAGCAAACTGAATTAGATGAGGACTGAATCAAACCCAATGGTTAAGTTCAATTTTTGACCTTCTCAGGAAATTTGATGGGTTCTCATCCAATTTGGTTTGCAACCAGAATCATGAAAAGAATTAAGTTCTTCAACCGAGGCACCACAGCATATGACATAACCAAGCACACGTAATCCTTTCTACAAACCAGCTCCTCAAATGGTCTGATTCTGATTCTTAGGACTATTTGCTCAATGAATTTAAATGTGTGTGTGTATTGCTGTCTGAATGACAACAGGTACATCGTTGTCTGAAATTTGTTTTCGTGCATACTTCAGAACTTGCAAAAAAGTTTTCCATGTGTCACCTCTTTTAATCTTTTTTAAATTTAATTTTAATTTCACTAGTATGTGTTTGCAGTGCATGAAGTTTTCATCCACCTTGGGGCGTAGGTGCATGAATGCAACACAGCTTGTTTCCTTTAATTTTTGAGCTATATAATTACAAAGGGAAAGGAAGTGTTGTACACTGAGTATAGAAAGGACTGAAGCACATATCTCCTTAAGTTCTATCGGGCTCTGATTGGGTGTTTTGTTTCAGTTCCTCAGGGACCATCACAATCTCATTCTTGTGTCATTGTTATGTTTATTGCGTAAGCTTGTGACATTTTCAGCATTTACTAAATGAGGAGGTTAACTAGAGGGTCACTCACTCACCTGGTTTTTCTGTCACCTCTAATAGTCCATGAGCTCACAGGACAGGTTCAAGCAGATGAAGACCATGCAAAGGAGTAGACACTTGGCAGAGAAGTCTCAATGTAGCCAGCTGGAGTGAAAGGGAATTGGGTACCAGTTGTAGCTGACCATGAAGCCAAGCTGCTGGAGTGGCTCTCTGGCGTCACTCTTCACAATCAGCCTATGGGGAAGAATGACTTCTGACCTGCCCTGGGGAGTAACTTAGTGCTACCATTATGATTCAGCTTTTAGGACTGGGGACTCACTTCAGCTTCTCCCACTGACTCGTGTCAATATTTCATTTCTCATTCCAGTCACTGGAGTATAACTCCCTACTACTCTCTGTCACATTGACTGTTTAGTTTCCAGCTATCTTAAGCCTGGGAGTGGCTCCTATCCTTACCTCTTCTCCACCTTTGGATTCTTAGTACTAAAAAAAAAAAATCCCAGCACCTAACCACCAATTTCTGGAAGCCTCTGTAAACATTTGCCTCTCTGTTTCTCAGCCTTTGGGAACTCACTTAAACAGGACTTTGAATGTCATTTATTGTTTATTTCTCAAAATTTCATATCATGGATTTAATTGGGTAACCTCCAACTTTGGAGATAATGGAGGGTGACAGAAGTGAATCCATCACAGGAAACTGCTACTGGGAACATGCACAGGCATCTCTTCCTTTCTGTAGATGTCTCCAACAGTGAGCTGTGTCACCAGTTTTCTGTGCCTGCAAAGTTCCTACTAGTGTCAGTGCAGCACACTCTCTTCAGTTCATTGCATTCTTTAATTAGAAAAAGAAATAACTAGGGAAAAAGCAAATGCCCTTCCTAGGGGTAGAGAAGCCTCACCTAGAGACAGTCCCAACAGCCAACAACAGGTTGAGTTCTGTCCTTTCTGGAAAAGCAGGAGCCAGCAACAAGAGAATGAAACAGTAAGAATTTTCTGAAATTTCTAGAACATTTGTAACATTCCTGTAATGTTATTTTTGCTATTAGCATCTGTTTCCCCATAGTGATTCACACTAAGCTTCCTAAAATAAAAGAGGGTCTCTGTACTTATCTTTAGGACACTAAGAAAGAGAAAGCAGAAATTTGCAGACAGCATTGCTAAGACAAAGACCCAAAAAGGTGGACCCATGATTAACAACTTCCATAGGAGAGTGAAGGTGGATCCTTGCAGCCCATGGAGAAGAAAGGATAGAATCTCCTGGGCCTAATAAAGAAACTGGGATCACACAGGGCAAAGTACTTAAGGAAGTAAGTCCACAAGTCAGCCTCAGTCCTTACTAGAATTCACCAGGATCAGATTCGAGAAGGTGAGAGGCAGGGGCTGCCCTTTCTGAGAGTCCTTGGATGAGAGACTGTACCTTCTTAGGATGGGCCGAATGTGAATCTAATTCCTGAGGTAACTTCCTGCAACAACTTGTGAAGCTGTACCAAAGTCTGCATCAGGAGGCTGAAGTTCAACTCTAAATCAACCTATCACTGCTTTTATTTTACATGTGGAAGTTATAGATTTAAGTTCATCAAAATTATGAAAGGGTCTTTGAAAGGCTAAAGTCAAACTAGTACGAGAAATGACAGGAAAAAAAATGAGAGTGGAAGTAAATATTCACAAGGCATATCTCTAACCTGAAGAATCCATTCTAGAATATGCATAGGACAACTAAAATCCAAACAAGAAATGATAAGAAATAAATGAGATAAATAAGAGCAACAAACTCTTAAACAAAGTAAGACATATATAGTACATCACAAATAAATAAGCGCATGAAAGAGTGATATCATTAGTCATTACAGACAGGAAAATTAAAAGCCTCTATACAATAATACTATGCAACTATGAGAAGGTCTAAAATTTAGATTGGCTGTACTAAATGTGAAAGAGAGGAAAACTTGAAAATTATGTAACACCCTTGGGAATGAATAATAAAAGTTCTATGAAAAAAGTCTGACACTCACTTTAAAAGTTAAATGTGCATATCTGTATTGAGCTAGCCTTACAACAAATGTTCTATGTAGAGATTCATAGCAACTTTATTGGTAACAATTAAAAACTGTAAACTAACCAAATATCTATTAATAGGAGAACATAGAAATAGATGGGGTATAGCTACACAATGGAACACTAGTCTACAATGAAAATAAATAAACATTTAAAGCACATGCATGACTTTCAAAATCATTATTCTGTGATAAAGCAAACCAAAAATGGTACATGTGTCATTATCCCTTGACTCAACTTTTATAAAATTCCAGAGAACACAGCTAGTGAATGATGAAAGCAGATTTGCTTCCCAGGACCTAGGCTCTGGGACAGGAGGAGCTGACTTGGGTGGGAACAGAGGTTGCTGCCCAGCAGGGGCTGCTGTGGGGCTGAGGGAGGTGCTGGTGTGAAAAAGGTACTCAACTCTAGACTTCAATGACAGGCCCACCATTCTCTGCCAAAGCAGCATCCCATAGTCTTCAAATGCATATTTTGTGCTTTCCTTATCTGAGTTATGTGTTACTATAACTGTTAAAAATATAAAATAAAGCAACTTACCCAGACCAGAAGAGGGTATTGGAAGTCTCAGGGAACAGACTGTACAAGCATATTTCTTTCTTTTCTTTTTTTCTTTTTCCAGGTGTTATTCTCCTAATACTCTTGTCCCCCTATCTAACCGTTAAAGCTTTGAGGAAAATAACTATGTCGAGCCCAAACCTTTAACCATAGGGGTGCTTTTAAAACCTGGTATGGCCACTTCTCTGGAAATTTATTCCAAAACAACATTAGAAACAGAAATTCCATTTTAAATAAAATCAGATGTGTTTTTCCCTAGGGCATAATGACTATCAGGTAAAATGGGAAGTGGGTAAACCTCAGGGAAACAGTAAAACAGGCAAAGAACAAACACTGGAGTGCCAAATTGTCTGAATTAGAAACTCAGCAATTTGACCTTGGACAAGTGACCCCACACTGTGTCTTTACTTGTAAAATAGAGATGACATCATCTCATGGATAGGCATGACACCGATATATTATTGAATGGTGTGACATTAAAATGAGTTATGTTTGCACACCACTCAGTCTTGCTTGTACTAGTAGATACTTAGCACCAGCTAATCTTTAGTTAAATAAAAAAAATACTGAGGAGAGATCCATACTCATCAAAACATATGCCAATGAGGAAAACAC
>NDGN011452672.1:0-10878 GCA_002564285.1 Tympanoctomys barrerae
CCTTCCTTCATTTTGAGTGTCAGGTATTTGTCCCAACAACGAGAGAAGAGTAACTAAGACAGAGCCTAAAACATGTTTTCTCTCCATGTGACTCTCCTTAGGCACTGGAGAAGTCTTTTATGATTGTAGCTGTTTGGAGCTCTGTGTGCATTGTTTATCTGTCTCTCTGTGTTACATTGTTTCTTCATATTTGGAACATTTTCTGTTATTTCTGTAAACAGGTCTTTTATGCCATCTGTGCTATCTTCTGGGTTTTTTTTTTTTGTTGCTAATTTTAATTAGTCTTATTCTGGCAGCTGTGCCTCTATTTTTCATACTTTCTAATGTTTAAGGTATCACTGAGTATATGGTCACTTGTATTATTCCTTGTAGTTCTGACACTGCCCTCACACTGGTCATTTCTGTTGCTCATACTTTCAATAGAAGTTTCTTTGAGCTCACTGAGCACCTTATCAATTGAGATTTTTTTCCCCCTCCTTTTTGACTTTGGATTTATTTCCTGTTATCGCCCTATCAATCCCCTTTGGGAAAGTTTGGATTTGGGGGATATGCTTTGTTTCTGTTGTATGTATATATGCATGAGTGTGTGCTTGTGTGCCGAGGGTTGCTGGTCAGTTATAATGGAGAGGCTGTGCTGCTAGTGTGTAGGTCTCTTTTGCGTCTGCTTTGCAGTGATGCTTTCTGGGCATGGCTGCCCATAGGACTTTGCCTCTGTCTTAAGATCTGACTATGTCTGATAGTTTAGGGAGGAGAGAATGCAGTACAATTGACTTCTCACACAGTTCTCTAGAAATGAATTTCAGTGTTGTTTCTTGACAAAAAGACCGGGGGCTTGCCGGATAGCTCAGTTGTTTAAAGTGCCACTTGGGCAAATGCAGTCAGGCGCATAAGACCACAGTTCCAATTCCTAGTTCCACAATCCGCACCAGACCTGCCCTTAAGGCAGCCTGAACTTGCAAACAAACAAACAAAATCCTTCTCTTGACAAAAAGAGCAACCATACTGGTATACAGTAAAAGCCAATTATTTAGCAGTAACTGTGCCACCATGGCAGTAGCAACAAAATCAGCAAAAATAATAGATTGGAAGATGGTAAGAACCAATAAAAGTTACCAGTGTGTACCACCCTGAACATTTGGAAAGAGATGTATAATTAGAATATAAATAAAGGTAATTCAAATACTGGTGTGCAGCATCTACTAAATACAGCTATACCCCATTGATAACAGAATTCAACAATAGCATAGAATTAAATATCTACTATACAAAACTTGATGGTACTAGAAAAGATGGATGAGGTGAAGAAATATAAAAGAGGTAAAATTTAAAGAATAAAAGAGATGAGATAAAAATAAGATAAAGGATCCTATTAAGTAGTAAAAGAACAAATAACATTAGGTAAAAGTGACAAAGATGTACCAAAACAAACAAACAAACAAAAAAGCAAAATGAAAAAAGAAGAAAGCCCCAAGCCCCAAAAACCAATGATGTAAAAGAGAAGTATTTTTTTTTTTTAAATTTCCTTGTGTTTTGAATGAGTGATTTATTTCCAAGTTGTGCAGTACTGGGTCTACCAGGTTGAGGAAGGGTTGTGAATCACTAAAACCTATTTTGTTTCCACACTCATGTTTTTGTGTTTGAATGCTGACTTTTGCCTGTCTTTCCTTCTGGGCATGGCTGGCAATGGTTTCTTCCCTAGGTCTCTATATTCACTCCAGCTGTTCCAGAGTCTTATGTTCTTCTGTATTCCCAAAGTCCTGGCTTTCTGCGTCTAGATTTATGGACTTTAGGTTTGTGAGGTACCCCTTCCCTACTCCAGGGACCTTTCTGTCTCTATACTGAAGGCTGAAGCAAATATCTAAGTTGAGGTGTATCCTTTGATCATTTTGGGAGATGGACCACTGAGCTCTATGTTGCACGTAGGCAGCAGGTCAGAGTTCAAGATCCCAGCTCTTTTAGACTCATCAGGCCCTCCAAAAATTTGTCATGACCAAACTGGCTTTTGAACTTGAACTGTAGGGGCCCCTGTGTCCTTAAACTTATCAGGACATCTATGTCTGACCTGTTCCTTCACTTCTGTCGCTTGTGGCTGTCTCTCATCCAGTTGGCATGATAGGGTTACCCCAGAAATCCTGAGGTGAAGTTCTTCTGTAGTTCAGTCTTAAGGAATTAACCCCTTCCCCAAATGACTTCTCATTACAGATTTGGTGGGTGCTACACTGGCTTTCTTTGCCAAGTGTAGCCTGCCATGTAAAAGGAGTCATTTTCGGAGTAAAATCCTATCTTATTTTGCAGTTTAGAACCAGCATGGCCATTTTCTTAGGCTAGCACTGCCAGCCCAATCTGTTATTTCTCAGTGGAACTGTTTGCCTTGTGTTGGAAGAGGGACCCAAATCCTTCCCCTAGATCTAGGTGTAGCTTTCTGGACTTCTTTGTCCTTTGCTCTACATTCTGCTCCTTCCTCTAGCTTCTCTATAATTCATTTTCCCATCAGGGTCCCTTTCATTTCCTGGAGATCTGCTTTTCTTTTCTTTTTTCTTTCTTTTTTTTTTTTTTTTTGCGGAACCAGGGATTGAACTCAGGCCCTCATGCTTGCCAGGGAAGCACTTATTCCACTGAGCCATCTCCCCAGTCCCTACTTTGCTTTTCTTTAGTAAGTTTTCAGATGTCTCCATTTCAAGTCCTAGAGAGACTGTATTTTGTTCCCATTCTGTACTTCATTTTAAATCCCTCTTGTTTCCTCCTGTTCTTCCTAAGAGAAACTCTTTCACTTTCTTTATAAAACCAACTTTGATCTTTCTTACTGGAAGTTGTCTGTTCTGTAAATATGCAAAACATTTTGGTCTTATTTCTGTTAGGGTACTGTCATTATCTATAGTAGTTATTTGTGAAAATATGTCACAGTATAGTAAGCTTCTTGAGAGAATAGACAGTGTCTTGTGTTTGTCTCTGTTGATTTATGTAGCATTTATGTAGTAAGTTTCTGGTTGTTAAGGTAGGATTGTTTTATGAGGAATAGGTTGTTTCTTTTTTGTATGAGAATCACCTTTGTCTATATCTTGTACTCTGAGTAAGTACTTTGAAGAAAATGATGCACAGTGTTATTACCTGTTATTCTCTTGTTATGCAACATTATTATTTTGTAAAAAAAAAAAGAAACAAAGATGGTCCTCTAAAGTTTTATGCCAAAACCAAAAGCTAACAAAGAGTGTTCACAATTGGTACAGTAGTAAAATGTTTTTTTATATATATATAAAAAGTGGGTTTATTCTACTTACTGTGGTATAAGGTTGAATGTTAATAATAAAAAGTGTTCAAGGGCTACCATAAGATTTTATTTTGAGGTGATGAAGGGATTGAAGAAAGAATTTGATTGACTTAGAAGAAATGAAGCCTATTGGAAAATATTTTCAGTTAATGAAATAATTGTGTACTTTCTTCCTTTTTTTTTTTTTTTTTTTTTTTTTTTTTGAGGAACCGGAGATTGAACTCAGAACCTTGAGCTTGCCAGGGAAGCACTTACTCTACTGAGCCATCTCCCCAGCCCCCTTTCTTCCTTTCTATAACATACTTTTATATAGCATAATCTTCCACTTAAATGTTTATGAATATTTGCTTTATTAGAATAAACTTTCAGTAAGTACCAAATGTGTTTTGTGTGCCTAGTTTTACACTAGGGTTCTGATACTAGCGAATTCAGTAAAGTCTAAAAAATGGTACAGAAATGAAATAAACATTTGTAACTGGTGTGACCCTTTAAGGCTAGAATTAATTGGCTCAATGTTATGAGTCTACCATGCTGACTGGAGATGGGTAGAGCTGTCACACAGCATTGAATTAAGTGTTAAGGAAACTGTCATTGAAAATTCTAGATAGTTTCTGAATGCTTTTGTTGTGCTTTTTCATAGGCATTTTCACCCTTTCCCTCTTTGCATTGTCAAAATAGCACATTTGCAGCTGGAAAATACTGAGAGGGCAGTAATTTAATTTGAAATATTGTGTAATGGATATCGAATATTGCACCCTTGTGAACGAATTAAACTATAAAACATAATAACCTTATATGGATTCATAAATATGTGCACAAAATTAACTTCAGTGAGCTGGACGTGCTTGTACATGCCTGTAACACTAACCTTCCAAGAGCCAGAGGCAAGAGGATCACAAGCTTAGCCCAACTTGAGCAGTTTAGCAATTTAGCAAGACCCTATCTCAAGAAAATGAGGGAGTTAGGGAAGCCTGGGGATTTAATTCAGTACAAAGGCCTGAGGTTCAGTTCTAGTGTGTGGGGGGAGGGAGGGGGGAAGAAAAAACAGACCATGCTGTAGCATTTCTGAGATTCTGTTGTTTACAGAGTTAACATCTACATTTTTAGAACATTGTCTAGTTTTTTAAGTGTAATTTCAGATTGTAAATATATTTTACATATGTATATATGAAAGTATTATCTATCAACATAGAATATAAAAATGTATAGATGTAAACTTGCTCTGTTAATATAAAAGATCTATATGATGTGAAATATTCATCTACAAAGAAAGGATGGATGGCAGAAAAGATGTTACCATTTTTTAAATTAAATATCTGTATTACAGGTTTGCCCTTGTTCAAAATATTTTTAAGTTGCAAAACACAAAAAGGAAAAATGTATATCAGTTGAAGTAGATTTAGAGCTTTGACTATTCTGCTACTATCGGTTGTTGGTTTGATGCATTTTCTTTCCATGTTCTGCACAATTTTTTTTTTTCTTTTTTGGAATAAGGGATTGAACTCGGGCCCTTGCACTTGCCGGGGAAGCACTTATTCCACTGAGCCATCTTCCCGGCCCAGTACAAATGTTTTTACCTTGTTGAGACCGTAAAAATCCACAATGTGATTATCTTGCTTTTTTCACTTATCATAGTATCTTGAAGTCTTTCACATCTTAATTTGTTATAGAACCTTAATAGGTATGGGATATCACAAAATAGACATACAACACAATAAGATTTTTGTATTAAACATTTATGTGCTGCTTATGATGGAAATTTTTTTAATTACATACTATCTGATCTCTAGAGCAATCCTGTCAGGTATATGGCACTCCTACCGGTATTGTGGAGAAAGAAATAGACTTGAGAGGTTAAATAAACTGCCAGTGTCATGTAAATCATATAAAGTACTTAGTGCTTTTCTTATGCTGTGATGCTTTTAATTTAAATATTTTATCACTATTATTGCCAATACATAAATTTTAATATAATCATAAAGCACATTTTACTTTGTGACAACTTTTTAAGTAACATTTATATGTTGTTCAATGTTTTAATGTGAAAGCAATAGTAAATAATACTCCTACCTGTATTTATCACTTCTGAATTCGCTGAGGTTTTGGAAACTTATCCCGTGTTGTTCCGTGTTCACCTTCTCTAAAATAGATACATCTCACCAGAAAGATACTTGTGAAATAGCTATAATTTAGAAAGCACTTTAAAGATAAAATTAATTTAGTTTTTATTGTACCTTTTGTGTTCTATTTTATGTCTGTTGGAATCTTAATTAGAGCCTGCAAACTTCGGAGCCAGTTTTCCAACATTGTTGTAGAATAGTCAGGTAAATGAGCTCAACATGTGTGGAATAATTCTAATTGGAAGAATTGAAATGCTTGCTAAGTTTTTCTGCATTTTAATTGGTTAGTCCAATTACAAAAAGAAACAATGGAGATGTATATGTTATGGAGAGAAGAAAAACCAGAAGAGTCAGCATGCTATTTTTGGTCTATTTATTTATTTATTTATTTATTTTGAGGCAAGGTCTTGCTCTGCAGTTTGGGCTGGCCTTGTGCTCACTTTTTTAGCCCTCACTTAGGACCTTGCACTTGCTAGGCAGGCACTTACACCACTGAGCTATATCTCCCTGGCCTTCCATAATAGGTGTTAAAAATTCAAACTACCCAGCTCACTTCAGTTATAAAGAAGTACTATAAGAGGATGGTATGTGAGAAGAAACTAGAGGGTTTTTGTTTTTTTTAAATTGTATGTGACCAAGTCTCACCTTGTAAGTACGGAGGATAAAAATTATTTCTAGTTATCTTCACTATATTCTTCCACAAGAAGGAAAGAAGTAAAAACGGGGGAAAAAAAGAAGAAGAAGTAGATGAATGATAACTAGATAAGGGTTATGAGGCATAATGACTGCCCGCTTACAGTGTTAAAGCTTAAGTTATGCTATGGACTAATGTGTTTTTTAAGTATTGTAGTAATGTTGCATCTAAGAAAGTTAATCATAGAACTTCTTTGAAAAAGCAAAAAGAAAAAAATGGGCAGGTTGCTGAAAATTAAGACATTTAAATGTCTAACAAGTAAATATCAAGCAGTTGAACAAAATTTACTTTAAAAGTAAAGGTAATATTTGTCATTGTAACTTGGTTTGTTTAGGAATACTATAGTAGCAGTTGTAATTTGCAGTTAGAAAAAAAATTAATCAGGCATGAAAAAAGATACATTATTAATAGATAAATTATTACTGACACCTTGTTAAACATCAAAATGAATACATTTATTTTTTGGTGCTGGAAAATTGAACTGGGACCTTGTGCTAGCAAGGGAGGTGCTCTGCTGCTGAGTGATCTGAATTTATTTTCTTATATATATTATTAGGGAAATAATTTTGGTTTGACTTGCTTATGGTAACAAATATTATCTTATGTATAATTTGCCATGTAGACTTGACAATAAAACTAGAAATGCCTAGGAAATAAAGTGATCTTTTAAAAAATTATTCAGTAGTGGCTAATATGTGCTCCAGCCATATATGCTTAGCTATCACTGATTGATATAAATGTATTTGTGTTATGATACTTGTAAAGTTTCTTATTTTGGAGCATTTCAGATTTCATATTTTCAGATTATGCTTAAGTTGTACAACCACTCCTTATAAGTTGCCTCTAAATATTAATTTGTTAAGGAGTGCATTAGTTTTGATAGTGCATTTTAAACATTTATAGCTGCATATTTCTTTAATATAAGTTCTTTGGATTTGAAAGTGTAGGATCTTGCCTCATGGACTTTGGACTAAAAAAATGTTTGATCATTTTATGTTTTAAAAACCTAGACAAAGAAATGGTGGAGCTAAAATAATGCTTCAGAGTAACATAAATATCCCATGGATAGCCTGAGACAGTATGAATGCTCATCAGGTTTTCTGAAAAATAAATTTCTTTTTCTTGTATTTACAGGAAACTTGTGCAGTTTAAGTCGTCTTGGTCTGAGATATAATAGACTGTCAGCAATACCCAGATCATTAGCAAAATGCAGTGCACTTGAAGAATTAAATTTAGAGAACAATAACATTTCTACTTTACCAGAGGTAAGAAGTGGAATAGAGAAAACAAGTTGATGAAACAAATCTTCAAGATAATATGAAAATGAATCAGTTTTTACAACTAGGTAAATTGATGATTGAGACTTTTAATAATGAATATGCTATGGATATATAGCCACCACTAAGACAAAAAATTTTAAAGAAGAGGGGCTGGGGACATAGCTCAGTGGTCTAAGCGCCTGCCTGACGAGCTCAAGGACTTGGGTTCGATTCTCAGTACCATATGCTGTGCTGACCTGGGAACCCTGGGTGCACCGTGCCGGCCACCGAAACCAGATGTGGTGGTACACACCTGTAATCCTAGCCCTGGGGAGGCTGTGACAGGAGGACCACTATGAGTCCAAGCTGTGGAATAAGACCCTGTACCCAATAAATAAAAGATGTTTAAAAATTTTAAAGAGGAAACAATAGATAGGTATAGGAATATATGTATATATATATATTTTGTTGTTGTTGTTGTTGTTTGTTTGTTTGTTTGTTTTTCAATTATGAAGGGAGGAAAAATCAGAAGAGTCAGTGTGCTATCTTCCCTTATAGCACTATATAAAGTTTTATCATAAATTTTTGGAATTGACAGTAAAAACTTAAAAAGCTGCATGACAGGTTTTAAAAACTCAAAGCTACCCTGATTACTTCAATTATAAAGAAGTTATATGTATAAAAACATGGTATGTGGGAAAAAATTAAGATTAATACTAGCTGCACCTCTCATATGACCCATATTATCCTGCTGACACAGCAATATGAAAGCCTATTTAGTACAGAACAATGACCAAGATGTTATGTAACATTTTTTTTTTTTTTACCAAGGTTATGGTGTTTCTCTGAGAAAAATAGTTCACTAACTTGTGCTTGGGGATTTAATCAGATGAGACATACTTTTAAAAATTATCCTTCAAACAAAGGCAATTTTAATCTTTTCATTAAAATAATCTATTTTAGTATAATGAATAGCATGTGTTTATATTAATTTGAACATAGTTTGTTTATATTAATTTGAACAACTGAGAATTCAGTGGACTTAGGGATTAGTTGAGCTGTGCAAATCTATTTCCTAATAATTTAAAATGTTCTATAAAAGTGACCCTCCTGTGTTTTGACTTACTAGTATTTCTTTTTGTATATGTGTGTGTGTGTATATATATGTCTGTGTGTGTATATGTCTCCAACCGCCCATGCCTAGGAGGGAATATTAACAATGAGGATAGCTATGCATATCTGCACACAGGGAATACATAGGAAGTCCACACCATCTACTTCATTTTGCTGAACCTAAAACTGCTTGAAAAAAAAATTCTGATCTGCTGGGCAAATATGAGAAAACAATTGCTTCATTTAAAAATAGTCTGTGAGCAAGGCATTATGCACACTAATCTCAGTTACCTAAGTTCAGAGCTAGCTTGAGCACTGTAAATGATGTATTCAAGTTGGTTTAGGCAAGAAGAATCATGAAAATGATTTTTAAAAAACTCAATATCTTGCTGAAATAGGAACTGGTGACAGTGGACTAGTTTTAATATAGTCTTGGACACAAAAGGAAAAGGCCTTTAGTAACTTGAAGCACACATGCTCAGGAGAACACACGGTGCTACATGTGTTGTCTCCTGGTCTTCATTATATCCTAACTATTGAGATGTTCTTAGCAGATAGGGAAGTAACATCTGAGAGGTTATATTTTAGCCAAATTTGTCACCATAAATATCTTTATGAAAATAAAAGATAGAGAAATATAAATAAAATAAAAGTGAGAAAATATAAAAATATAAAAATAAAAGTGAGAAATATATTAACTTATCTGATTTACCAGAATTGACAACGTGGTTAGGTAAAAGATCTAAGAGAGGACTCCAGATGTTTCTGATTATAAAGGAATGTTGAGCAATCCCCATGTTCTACACTGACATAAGGAATGAAAGGTTCTTTTTGTATCTTCTCAGTATACTCAAAATATTAACATTTTGTGATAGGAGAATGTCATTTTAATGAAGTCAGTTGAAAGAATAATGTATTTGCCCCTGGACTCAAACTTTTTTTCTTTTTTTTGGTGGAACTGGGGATTGAACTCAGACCCTTGTGCTTACCAGGCAAAGCGCTTATTGTTCTGAGCTATCTCCCCAGCCCTGTATTTTCATTAAAATACATTGAAGATGTTTTCTCTGAATTGACTGCCATGCAGTTTTCTAAAGTGCTTCTCTTATCTGTGCTTTCTTTTGTTTCAGTGCAATAGACAAGTGTTAAGGATCATTTTTTTAATGTTCAGTGTAAAGAACAAGTTCCCATTTCCTGTGAAGTTACACCTTCAATTATAGTTATTTCATTCCTTCAGTTGGCCTTGCCATTTGTACTGACAATGAGTACTAAGTCTTCAATTTTCTCATGAAAAACAACTGAAGTGAAACATTATGTAAAACCCATAGATTGATCGATCTTTTTTTTTTTTTTTGCTTATGCTTTTACTTCAGTCTAGAATGGTTTTCTTTAATTTTAATGCTTTTTCATTCTTAAAAGCTCATCTCAACCTCCCTTTTCTCTTTATCCTAGTATTTCTTTGAATTTAAATAGATGAGGGATTTAAAATTTAACCACTTGTGTATTTTATCTCTTAGTGTTCACTACAGTCTACAAAATAAGGGTCTTTTTTCCTACAGGCTTCCAGGGCATGTTGCTTTTCCTTAACCCAGACTTTGACTTGGAAGAGCCTATTCTGTGTAATTTATTGCTGATACACACTTACATATTATTTTCTAATTATTTCCTATCTGTATACTTGTCTAATTTAGATTTCTAAATGGCAAAGATTGTTTTATATACACACACTTGGCCCTTTGGTTATATAATAGGAAGCTAAGTAAGGGGAGAGATGAGGTTTCATGTGCACAGTAAGTGCTTGTTAAATAGACACTTGTATTCCCTCAAATTTTACCATATAGAAAAACATCATAACAGGAAGTATAATTATCTTCTGAATTGAATAGTCATAAAAGGAACTATTAAATTATGGAATGAGAGCTTCATTTATGAGAGGGATTATATTACTCTTGATAGTAGTTTAGAACTGAGGCCAAGATGTGACTAGTACAGTCAGCGGCAGAGCCAGGACTCAGACCAAGACAATCTGATTCTAAAGTTTGTGCTCTTATGGAAATCTCAAACTGGCCACTTACAAGATATTTCTCACCCCTAGCTATATTTGCTTTACTCCATTGAGTGTTTTAAGTAAACTGGAGCTAAAGAAGGATAATTAGGAAGTATTTCCTATCTCTTGTGAAATCTAGAAAGCTGACCACATTAATGCCACAATTTTTACAAAGCAGGGCAGCAGTTTGCTAAAATGAAGTAATGGCTGTGTAGGTGAGGCATCCCAGAACCAGCCCAACTGGCTTCTGTGGTTCATTACCTGCAAGGCCCTTTAAGACATTTGTATTTAGAACTAGTATTCTATGCAAAAGTAAGAGGGGGCCGGGGAGATGGCTCAGTGGAATAAGCACTTGCCTGGCAAGTGCAAGGGCCTGAGTT